>VYZT01039598.1:32545-67409 GCA_013400735.1 Pomatostomus ruficeps
TGAGCTCTCTGGTTCCTTTGGGATGAGCTCTCTGATCTCTTTGGGATGAGCTCTCTGATCTCTTTGGGATGAGCTCTCTGGTCCCTTTGGGATGATGGGCAGGTATTGCCCTGGTGCCTCCCAGTTGTTCACTGGTTTATCTGTGACTCTCAGAGCATCCCCTGCCCGCGGTGGAGGGAGTGCAGAGCTCCGCTAACAGCTCCAGCCAGGCTGCTCTCCAGAGCAGGTGTGATCTGGGAGCTTCTCTCCTCTGTGCTGGACCTCTCTCAGCCTCACCTCACGGCAGACAGGCTCCAGTCCCCTCATCATCCTTTGTTAAACTCTCTCCGGTACGTCCATACCTCTTTTTTATTTTGTTTTGGTTTTTTCCTAGCACAAATAGCTCTAGAATTAGCAATTCCAGAAAATAATTTATCCCAGTGACCTAAAATGTTCCTTCCACAGACATTTACACATCGTGTATGATGCTGACTGTTACCACGAAAAACAGGATCAGCCAAGGCCTCCTGATTTTTAGCTCCTGGGAAGAGTGGTGACAGGTGATGCAGAAAATGAGATAAAATTAAACCAAAATATTTTCAACATTCACCATAACTTCTCAGTTTCCTTTCTGAAAGTAAACAAATTAAAGATTCTGCATCTGTGCATTTCTAATGGTTTCTGGAAGAGCACTTTTCTCTTTGGGCTTCCTTTCCTGTTCAGTCTTGCTCTCAGCTGTCCTGACCTGTTCCTGCCAGAATCAGAGCCCCGTGTGTCTCTGAGACCAATGTTTGATCATGTTAATGAAGCCAGAGGAGTTACACTTACCAGGGAAACATTAGAGATGCTTCGTCTAAGTCTGGTTTGCTGCAAATGAGGGAGAAATAAAAGACGCATAAATACATCATGACACAGAAGTTTCAGATTTTCTTTTTCTGAGACCTGAGCCCCACAAGAGATCTCTGTGTGTTTCAGCAGTGCTACCCTGTGATTCACTGCCAGTGAGGATCCAGCCAGACTCTATCATAAATTCTAATTCTGTAAATTATTTATATTAGTTCACCTTCATATACAGCGTGAACTACATTTTACAGGCTGCTCAGCTGGTGTAAGCAGAGCTGAATGCGAATTAATCCGCTTTAAAATCATTTTCAACACTGTAATTTTCTGTTTCTGTAGAGCATCTTTGGAAAATTCAGTTTTACTTCTGCCCAGGGAGAGCCTGGTCCAAGCAGGCCGAGCAGCTTGCACACAATTTGCATTTTGCTGACAGGTGAATCGGGTTTTGCTCAGCAGGTGTCTGATGCCTGTCCTGGAGTCCCCGGGACACCGAGCTGATGTCCCTGCTCTCTGTTCTCATCGCTTATGCAGCTTCCTGTAGCTGGGTCACTGAATGGGAACCCACCAGTCTTGATTCCTGGATTTTCCAGCAGGAAAAACGGGTTCTATCCAGTGGGAACACCTACTAAAAGTGATAGATTGAACATGCTAATAGAGGGAAATTAAATTAATCACATACACACAAAAGCACAAAGATATCCAGCCATGTTAACTTCTTCTAGGGGGGGAGTGGTGGTATGAAAATGCTGTCTCATACTGGAATATTTTAAATTTCAAATTAATTACGGAAATAATGCATTGGTTTTGTCATATTGTTTTATTGGCATTAAAGTTAATTTCTCCTCCAGTCATTTGTGCTGGACTCCTTAGAGCAGCGTTTCTAGAGAGCAGCCCAACTGTGTGTGTTATAGAAGAAGTGATGAAGAGGGGAAACCTAAGCCAAAAATGCAGTGGAGATAAGAAAAGTGTCATTCATAAGACAAAAAAAAGAAAATAATAAAATATGATTCAGTTAAATGAAATCAAGCATTAAAAACTCAGAAAGTTTCAGTCTGGTAAATTAACAGATTAAAATTTTTCTTGATTAAATATCCAGAATCTGTTAGTTCTGATCGAGTTTGTGGACAACATTAAATCAGAGGGAGCAGCCAATATGCCAAAGGACCCGGTTTTTTTTCAAGGAGTACAGAGGAGGCCTGGATGAGTTCCTTGTACAGAGACCTCCAGCTTCTGGGTGTCTCAGCCAGGTGGAATTAAGCTGTATTTTCATTGCATGGTTTTGGGGGAGCTGCATCAGTGGATTTGTATTCCCCATGTTGAGTCTCTGGACTCTGAGCCTGTTCAAGGCATTCCCAGTGGAGGAGTTTGCCTTTCAGTTGGTCACTGCAGGAGGGCTTTTCTCAAAATGGAAATTGGCACTTCCAGGGCATGGATCTGCTGCTCAAGAATTTGTCTTTTCAGGTGAGTCCTGTGCTCATGGCCTAGAATGACAGGCGTGCAAGAATGCAGAATGAACTCACAGTGCAGAGGAGGCTGCGTGTTCCTGCTCCCTGGCTGGAGAGAAAGGGTGATGGTACCTTGGACAGGATGAGAAAGCAATGAGTCAATGATTTAAAAAAAAATATCAGCCTCTCCTCCACTTCCTTTGAGACTGAAACTGTAAAACAAAGCCAACAGAACCCAGATTTGTGGGATCAATATGGTGATGAGGATTTGTAGAGCTCAGCTGTTTCAAGATGGCTCTCCAGCCTCATGTCACCTGGAGATCTGTTAACTCTGAGGTCTGTGAATGGTTTCATTTGCCCAAGACCACTTGCACCAAAGGAAATGTGTCTGCCTGGCAGCAGAGCTTGGGCTCAGCTGATGTTGGGAACTGACTGCGAGGGTGCCTTTTGCAGGAGGGTGTTCACAGCCTCCCTTTGCTCTGGCCAGTCTGTGGGATCTCCTCTGAGGAGAGCTGAATTGAATCATCACCAAAACATGAGCATTTGTGAGGATGCTGAAAAGCTTGTCCTAATTCCTCCAGCTGGAACTGATGCCTGATGGTTTTTTGTCTTTTCATTTATCCCCTTTTTATCAATTTTTATCCCCTTTCCCTTTCCCTGTCCCCTTCACAAACACTCCCTGTCCCTCAGCCCTACATGTGGAGAACCCTTGGGGGCTGAGATTGAGCTCAGCTTGGGGCTTCCCTGAGGGGAGCAGACGGAACATCCCGAGTGTCTCCAAAGCAGAGGCTCCAGCCTTGCCCGGAGCCTCCTCTCTGCAACAGGTTTGTTCAGCTGGGCTGGAGTCTCCCTTGGGGGGGTCATTAGAATGGGGGACAGTTCCCTCATTTGTTCCGTTCCTCACTGGGGATTTGAGGTCGATCTGCTCATTGCTGAGCTCCATCCAATTGGATCCGCGTTGGACCCGGGGGTGCTGCTGGGCTGTTCCCACCTGGGCCGAGTTGTGTCCCTGGGATCCCATTAAACCCAGGGAATGCCCTTTGCCCTGCGCTGCTGGGGCTGCCTCGGATTTGTACCGGCCCTTAAGGCATCAGAACAGATCTTCAATATCATTCCAGCAAACTGTGCATTCTGCATTCACCCCCTTGCTCTCATTTCAGGCCCAGAGCACTGAACACACGCTGAGGGAGCCTTGCTGTGGCTGCCCCCGGGACAGGAGAGCCAGGGCGGCTCCAGCCACCCACGGTGCAGAATGAGCAGGGCTGAGCCCAGTGCCCGGAGCTCCAGCTCTGTGCCGGCTCCTGGAGCTGGGCTGGGGTACAGAGGTGTCCCTGTGGTCTGTAAACACCAAAACACAGCCCTGGGCTCACAGGAATGCACAGAGCCCAATCACCACGCTCTCAGAATTTCACAGAACAGATTAAAAGTCTCCATGGTTGCTTATTCTCATGTTCTGAATGCAAAAGGGGATTTGGAATGTGGCTTTGTGTAAATGCTTACACTGGATCTGCACAAGCACAGTTAGAAGGAACACGTCTCAGTCTGGGCAGTAGAAATAAATGCTGGTTGAGAATAATTATCAAAGGTGAAACACCCACCAGATTGCGCCAGTGATTCCTGCTGTCACCAGAACAGCCAGTCCATGGAGTTTTGTGATTCCCATGTTGTTACTGCTGAAAAAAAGATTGTGAACTCTGGATTGACAGCAAAGTGAAAAAAAACCACCCCATAAAAACAAAAAGCAGAAAATCCTGTAGTTATTAAATATTGAATAAGTCTTTTGTTATGCACTGCAGGTCTGGACATAATACAGACAAAAATTAGTTTTTCTAGATAGAAAGTTTTACATGTAGGTATTTATAATACATCATCTAATACTACATCTTTACAACAGGTATTCCACACACTGAGCTCTCATTTTAAAATAGTAATACAGTAAACCATTTTAAATTGCTCAAACCAATAATTCTCATTTCAGATTTTCTCTGAATCAGGTTCTAATTTTTTTTCCTGGCTAGTGCCCTACCTGCTTGCTCTTTCTTTCTTTCTTTCTTTCTTTCTTTCTTTCTTTCTTTCTTTCTTTCTTTCTTTCTTTCTTTCTTTCTTTCTTTCTTTCTTTCTTTCTCCCTCTCTTTTTTTTTTTTTTTCTGTCTAGCTCTCCTTTTTGACCTGAATTCCCTGGATTCCTTGGGCTGTCTAAGTTAAAGGTCACAATCCTTTTCTCTAGGTCAGCTTCCCTCCTCCATCCATTCTGGGGCTGCTCACAGCTCTGCTTCAGCCCCGTCTTCCTCCGTGCCAGCCCTCTGCAAAGACTCTCTGTACCACTCTGTGTCTGTCACCATCACCATCCCCTGCTGGACCCCCTTGCCAGGCTCCCTGCCCTAACCCCCAGCACAGCACTCACCTGTGCTTCCTTCCCCGCTCACATTCAGCAGCTCCTGTTCTGCTCCTGCTGCGCCTCCCCTGTGCTCCTCCAGTTGCAGGGCCAGGCCAGCCCGGCGAGTGACAGCCCAGCGAGTGACAGCCCAGTGAGTGACAGCCCTGCCTGTGTCACCCCTGCCTGTGTCACCCCTGCCTGTGTCACCCCTGTGTCAGCAGCTGGGCCCGGGCCAGAGCAGGAGCCTCCACCCAGATCCTCACCTTTGGTGGGAGTTCTGCCTCCTGAGCAACGGGAAAACAACAAAAACCTTGCAACAACCAGTTATTGCCCAGCACTGCGCTCTGAGATTGCTGATGGGCAAAGGCGACCGCCGAAACTTCCCATATAGAGATTTTTATGGTTTTTTAGAATATGGGTGGGGTTTTTTAAGAGTTGTCCTGGAGGCAAAGATCTGTAATACAGACATTTCCAACCAGCCTGAAATGAAAGCGCTTCTTGTAGTCACAGGAGAGAAAAAACCACTTTCAGGGCAGAATTAATTCAATCTTAAAGGAGACCTTTAGATACACCAGAGCTAAAGTATGCTGAAGAGAGCTACTCCATGGAGTGTTTCTCTTCATTTACTTATGGAAAATACCACTGTCTACAAAGAATTATTCAAGACCTACATTCTGCTCTCTTGGTGCCAGTCTGTTATAGGATGCTATGTCCTCCTACACGCTTAAAAATGCAGCTTACTCCTAATTTAAAATGCTAGGAGGCCGAAAGTGTACGAGAAATAATTTTGCATATGTGACCACTTACCTTCATTTTTATGCCCTATTTTCCTGTTACCATTCACCTACCCTTCCTTTAAAAATGCAGGTAAGTGGTCACACATGCAAAATTATTTAAATGTTTTGCAGAGTTCTCTTGCACCCAGCATTATTACTGTTTACATCCCTGAAGAGCACTGATTTAACAGAATACTGAGAACCTGCTTTGTTTTCATCCTCTGGAGAAGCGAACGGAGGGTTCCTGCCTTGGGTATCCACAACACCTTCACAGGTCTGGGAGATACAACCCTGAAAATACAGAGCTGAAGGCTCTGAGGGTCACTCAACAGCGTTTGAAAAGACACAGACTTTGGTAAATGAATCCCAAACAATTTGGTTACTTTTGAACGAGGTGGAACATAGCCCAGACTCTTTCCTGTTGACTCTCTCCCCGCTGAGTTTAATGGGATTTCAGCCGTGTGGTTCACAATGGAAATTGGCATTATTGCCCCTTGTGCTCGGGTGTCTCCTCTCTGGGCTGTACCTTGGGCACTTGGAGGGGTTGGATTTCCCCCTGAGTGGTTTCTTTCACACCTACAACATTATTGATACTCAGTGCCTGGGTACTTCTTTCTCTGTGGAACCTCATGTAATTTTCAAGACCGGTGTAATAATTATTTAAAGTATGGAGAAATTAAGGCACTGATAAGTGTTTTATTGGTCAGGGCTGCCCATCGTGAGCCAATGGCAAAGTACAAAATTCCTGAGTTCTGGTCTGATGCCTTGTCACAAACACAGCACTGACTTTGGAGAAAGGAAAATAAAAAGTATGAATAGTGATACAATAGCTGGTTAGCACCAAAAGAAAAATAAATTAACAAGCAAACAACCAACCACCAGCAGAGCAACACCTTCTGTGAGGTGGGGAAAAAGGAGGGAAATGTCTTCCATCTCATTCTGCTCTCAGTTCTCTTGGGCTTTGAAGGATAATATACCGAGTGATGTTTCACCATCCTGGGAATTCTTGTGCTCAGCCGAGGTGACAGAAGCTGGCAGGAGCTGTTTGTGCTCACAGCTTTTGACACAGCAGCCGCTTTCAGCCACTCAGAGAAACAGAAAAGCAGAGGGGTGAGGTTTTAGCCAAATGGAAGAGAGAAAGAAGCCCAGATACTGATCTCTTGTTCAGCCAAAGAGCATTTAATTTCTTTTTTTCAGCTTTGTTACAGGTCTTCTCATCTGGTCTCACCTGAACTCTGAGGATACCGACGTAAGTTGTGTCTGGAAATGGCATTCCAGGTTCTTATCAGGAACAGGACAAGGGGGAACGGCTTCAGTCTGAAAAGGAATAGGTGTAGATGGGATATTGGGATAAATCCTTCCCCGGGAGGGTGGGAGGCCCTGGCACAGGGTGCCCAGAGCAGCTGAGGCTGCCCCTGGATCCCTGGCAGTGCCCAAGGCCAGGCTGGACGGGGCTGGGAGCACCTGGGACAGTGGGAGGTGTCCCTGCCATGGCAGGGGTGGCACTGGAGGGGCTTTGAGGCCCCTCCAACCCAAACCAGTCTGGGATTCCGTGATTCTGTGAGCGGTTTTCAAGAGAAACATGGACACGTTTCTCAAAGTGTGAGAGAGAAGAAAGAGGGATTGCTTGGACAGGAAAACAATGCTGGAATTAATAGATTAAAAAAATAGAAAGATGGAAACTTTTTATTGTACTTTGTGTGATTTTAAAAATCCTATGACCTCTGTTGAGAGTAGAAGTTAAATACAACCTTCCCCTCACTCCCTCTCTGTGTTTTCTGTGCAACAGCAGGACTTCTGAACATGTTTATGTGGTAAAAAAGGCATTTGTATTCCACTTGCAGTGGACTAGAATGTAAAAAACATTCACCATTATTTTCACCCTGAAAAACTTCATTCTTGAACCATGGAAGTTTTCTTTCTATGCCACCTGAGAGTGATCTGTTATTTGAGACAGGTACCTGAAATGCTCCAATTAATCACCCTTTTAAAATGATATTATTACCAGTCAATAGTCTAAGGTACTATAAGGTAGATCTGGAATTTTTAAAGCCTATATTGGAATGTGGAACCATAATTTTTATTTTTTTTTTTTAATATTCTTTTCATTCAGGCACTTTGCAATTATGGTTTCTATTCTATGTCATGCTAAATAACTTAAACTAGATTTTTTCCTCATACTGCTTGAATCTCCACTGGCTATGCTCTAAAATGAGTTACCTGCGCTACCTGCCAGCATTTACCACAGCTTAAATCTCGTGGAAGGCTGGGAGATGGTGAAAGCCATCCTTAGAAATGCAATTGCATTTAGTATTCTGTCACTTTATTATTTGGCAGCCGTCATGCACTTGTAATGAAATATGTAAGCTATGGAATTTGATTGATTCTACACAGATTATCCATACGCAAGAGAAAAATCAAATTTAAAATAGATATTTTGAAATATCAAAGACAAATAAATAATGAATTCACAAAAATACATTATTTCTTTTTCTTTTTTTTAATAACATTAATGGATTTTTTCTCTTAATGTTCTATATGAAAAATATTTTGTGAATGACAAATACTGAACATCATTCTAGAAAGTCAGTTGATTATTGCATAGGAATGTGCAGGAATAGGTAAAAAACCGTTTGAAACCTTCCCTCAGAAGTGGAAAAGAAGAAGAATAAACATCAAACTTCAGATGTTTTGTGATAAATCAAGATTAATTCTATCAATTAATGCAGAAGAAAAAATTATGGATGGCTACTGTAATTATTGTAGTCTTAGAGTCTACATAAAAACTGTTATCTGGGGGGAGAAGTGGCCTAATTCAATCAATCCATTGAAAACAAGAGGAATTTTCAGCTGCTCCAGGTCCTTTCCAACTTTGAAAGAAAAGACCCAAATTCATACATCCTATAACCCGAGCAAACTTATGTAAAGTACTGTATGTGAGAGAACAAACTCTTACTTTGTTCTGCAAATATTTAAGAGTAAAGGGGACAGCAAACCAGCTCAGGCCAGGTTTGCTGGGCGTGAGTCCAGCAAGGCTGTGCTGCCATCTCCATCTCTTGGCATCAGTGCCCAGCTGGGGTAGCTCAGAACTGAGGTCAAATCCACCCTTAAGAACATTCTCTCTTCCCCTCTGAGTGTCTTTAAAGTGAAGATAGGGGTGAGAGGGGCTGTGAAGAAATCAGTGAAGCCCAAACATTTTCTTGGAGCCAGGATCTGAATCACCAATCCTGCTGCAGGACACACAAAAAAAATCAGAAGCGGTTAAATAATAAAGAATGTCAATTAAATAACTGGTGTGGAATCTCTGCTTGAATTGTATGTTTGCAAGTCTGGTATGCAGAGGATGCTTGGGGGAGATAATACAAAATGTTCCCTCTTTCTTTCCTTTTTCCTCCTCATACATTCCAGGTCCTCAAGGTCACCATGAAACAAGAAAATGACACCAACATCCAGGAGTTCATCCTCGTGGGCTTCCCCACCAGCACGGAGCTGCAGGCTCTGCTGTTTGTCATTTTCCTGACTGTGTATTTGCTGACTGTCGCCGAGAACATAATTATCATCACTTTAATCATAAATAATCCCCAGTTCCACAAGCCCATGTACTTTTTCCTAGGCCACCTGGCCTTCCTGGAGGCCTGGTACATATCGGTCACCGTGCCCAAACTGCTGGTCAGCTTCGTGGTGGGGAACGGGAGCATTTCCTTCGCGGGCTGCATGGCCCAGCTGTTCTTTTTCATCGCCCTGGTGTGCGTGGAGTGCGCCCTCCTGGCCGTCATGGCCTGTGACCGCTGCGTGGCCGTCTGCAGCCCCCTGCGCTACGCGGCCATCATGGGCCCCAGGGCCTGCGCGCGGCTGGCCGCGGGCTCCTGGCTGCTCGGCTTCCTCCTGTCCATGCTCAAGGTCTCCTTCATCTCCCAGCTCCCCTTCTGTGGCCCCGGCATCATCAACCACTTCTTCTGCGACATCGGGCCCCTGCTGAACCTGGCGTGCGCCGGGCGCCGAGCCGCGGAGATGGTGGATTTCATCTCGGCCTTGCTGATCCTGCTCATCCCCCTCTCGGTCATCATCGTTTCTTACGGCTGCATAATCGGCACCATTTTGTTCATTCCCCTGGCCCAGAGCAGGATGAAAGCCTTCTCCACCTGCGCTTCCCACCTGGCCGTGGTCTTCATCTTCTTCTCGGCCACCCTGTTCATGTACGCGCGGCCCAGGAGCGTCAGCTCCCTGGACCTCCACAAGCTGATTTCCATCATTTACACCGTGCTCACCCCCCTGCTGAACCCAGCCATTTACTGCCTGAGGAACCAGGAGGTGAAGGACACTTTGCTGAAGGTCGTGTGTGGCAGGGCTGCTCCCTCCAGAATTTCTGCATCTGATCCCTAATAAAGGAAAATAATCTTCCCACTGAATTTGTCTGAATCCTGTGAAAGTCTAATGAGGTTTTTACTTAGATTTAATAATTTTAACTTTAAAATAATCATAACTTCAAAATAATTTTAACTTTAAAGTAATTTTAATTAATTAAATATAAATTTAATTCTAATTAATTTAATAATTGTAACAGAAATGGTTATTAGGGTTTTCTTTCAACGTCAGTGGTTAGGAATCCCTTCTCCTGAGTCAATCTGCACATTCAGCTAAAATCAGTGAATGCCTATACTGTGTCAATGTAAAAGGTGCTTCTGCTGAACACATCACACTTCATTCCTGAGGAGTAGAAAGGCAATAAACATAATTGCCTTCTCTTAATGTATTTTTTGGTATCTATTAAAGAACAAATCTGCATTCTGACCTTGATCCAACTTAACATAAATTAGGATTCAAGAACTTGAGGCACCAAATAAATAGTTATGTCAACTTTCTTCACAGGAATGAGGACGGGAACTGCAGTAATTCAGGTAATAACAGTAGTTTTAGATAGCTGTGATAGGAGACCCTGAACCATGCCTGAAAAGACAAAAGCAACAGGAAATAGTTGCAACAAACTAAATTCAGGTATGATAGTCCAAAAAAAGAAAAAAAAAATTGAACAAAATCAATCAGAGTGATTAAGCACCACAGCACAGCCCCAGAGAGGTAAAGAAATCTTTGTCCTTCAAGCTTTTCAAAGCTTGACCTGACAAGTCTCTGAAAAACCTGACCACACTGAAATATATTTGTGACAGCAGAGTGAGTTAAAAAATTCTGGAAGTTCTATCCTTCCAACCTAAGCTTTTGTATGATTCTTTGATCTGGATGTCAAATGGAAGAGCCTTTGGCATCTTGAACTGCAACAGAAATGGATGTTTAGGGAACTGAATCTGGCTGTAGCTCCTCTCCAGGGAATGGATGCTGTCCAGCACATCCACATCACCCTTCCACTGGGGAACTGGATGCAGCACTCCAGATGTGAATACACTTATGTGAATATAATTTGGACTCCAGATGTGAATAAATTTATAATTTACCTTCCCTTTTACAGCATAACTCTGCTCATCTCTCTATCATATCAGCTGTGGCTTGGTCTGGCTGAGAGCTGAGAAGGTCAGAGGTACTCAGATCTCTCTGGGAGGCTGTTTGAGCCCTGTTCTGACCTTGTATCTTCTCATGGCCCATCAGCAGCTACCGAGCAAGTCCTGGTCTTTGTCCCTTTTTGTGCCGTGTAACTGTTAGACCCAGCACAGCGTATTGAACAAACCCAGCTACAGCAACTTCTTTCCACGGTGCTGGTGCTCTGAGTGACATCTTCCCATCTCAGCAGGCTTTAGCAAGCACCTCTTGAGTTTATCCACATTTTCCTTGAGCTGTGGGGATCCCAAAATTGCTCCATGGCAGCTGGACCCTCACCAGCCCCACAGGAACGAGATAAGAATGAACACTCGCGCTTCTGACAGCACTACCCTTCCCTCTCCGTGCACTGACACTGTTCTAAAGATGCCTTCTTCATGAGAGCCCTCACATTACTGAGCATGCACATGTGGCTTTGGCCAGTGGTTGGAATTCAACCAACACACCCTCAGGTATGCCAAATGTCCCCAGATTTGAACATATTTACAAATTAAATCCAACTCCAACAGCCAAGCAGCTTCAGTAATTCCAACCCTCCTCAACTTCCATCATTCTCACTGTATGAATGTCATTTTAATCATGGTTCTGAGATATCTAACTCATGTGTGACCAACTCAAAGGTGATTTTGCAAATAGCTGACTCCAGGGACTGCTCCCACCTGGCAGCATGGAGGAGACCAGAGCAGGGTTTTTACTCTTCGTGCTACAAAATCCTGCAGCAGCCCCTCAGCCCTATTTGGGTCTGACCCCATCAGGAAACGGATCAATGCTATCTCTGATCCTCCTTTTGCTCTTAAGACACTTGTCCTGTATTACACTATTCAGAAAATTCATAGCATCTGTGTGTCTGAAGATTGTGCACGTAACTCCAATGGGGGTGAACTTACTCCAAAAGGAAATACCAGTTAAGGCAATGGATTTAGATTAGGGCACTAAAATGTTTCTCTAGATTACCTTCTGGTAAGAGACTGCCATATCCTCTGTCCCAGGGTATGTTTTTATTTTCCTCTGCCCTATAAAATTCAGTAGACATGAGCTGGTGTTTTTTCATTGTTCAGTGTCTCGGAAAAAAAATCTTCAGAGTTTCTTGCTTCTACTCTGCATGGAATCACAGAGGAAACAATAACGTCCCTCCTCTTTCTGTGATTGCTTCCATTGGGAGGCCAGCTGTAATTTCTAAATCAAATCCCATGAGACACCAAAGGTAAATAAAGTGTTGGTTTATCTGTGGTGGTATAAATCACACCACTGACACATCAGCCTGCACTTCATCTGTACCCTGCTGATCACATTCTCCAGGACCAACCAAGGCAGAGGATTCCCTCTACAGAAGGTGGAGAACAGTTTTGTTTTTAATAGCACAGACTGAGCCACTCTTATTTTTGAAGGATTAATCTGGGTTAGTTGCAAACAAAGCAGACTCAGAATTACAATTTGCTTATGCTGTGTCCGGGATGCTGTGTGTACCTTTTATCTCAATAGGCTTTTTGTGGATGTGTCTTCAGAGTTAATACAGAAACCTCTTGTGGGCTCCTTCAGATGTGTTTGGAGGGTTTTTATATCAAAATGAATATATCCTTGTGGTACTTCACATTTCCCTCACAGCTAATGGAATATATGTGATATAACTATAAAAATGTTTATATGTAGAAACTAAAATATTGGCGATGTGAATGTCTGTCTATAAGCTCATAACCTATAATTTCTTTACCTTGGATGGATAACATAACAGCACCATTCATCTGGCTTATTTCAGACCTTTGTCTTAGGAGAGACAAGACTTGTAATGCATATTTAGCTCCATGAAGTGCCAAGTAAAGAGCATGCTTTAATTTTTAAAATGAAAAATTCTGAACTGAGCAGATGAATTTCACAAAATTAATTTCTAAAAACCCGGCAACAAAATGTCTGAGCTTTTACAATGTCTTTAAGTGGTGGTGTAATGCGTGGCTGTGAACGTAAGCCTGTGTAGTTAGGTGTCACTGTATTGGTTTATTGCAGGTGGATAAAGTTCATCTTCCTTCCGCAGAATGGGTGGGAGCAATGAAACCTCAGTCATGTATTTCATTCTCCTGGGTTTTCCCACCCCTGCTGAACTGCAGCTGCTTCTCTTCTCGGCTTTACTCCTGGTTTATTTATTAACTGTGCTGGAAAACTTCCTTATCATTCTCCTGATCCGGAATAACCCCGGTCTGCACAAGCCCATGTATTTCTTCCTAGGGAACCTGGCTTTCCTGGAGATCTGGTACGTTTCTGTCATCGAGCCCAAGATGCTCGCAGATGTCCTCTCCCGTGACAAACGTATCTCACTCCAGGGCTGCATGGCCCAGCTGTATTTCTTCGTGACCTTTGTGTGTACTGAGTATGTTCTGTTAGCAGCCATGGCCTACGACCGCTTCGTGGCCATCTGCAAACCCCTCAGGTACCCTCTGATCATGAGCCACCAGTTCTGTGCTCAGCTGGTGGCTGCCTGTTGGATGTGTGGTTTGGCCACTTCCTCCATCAAGCTGAGCTTCATAGCCCGGCTCTCCTTCTGTGACGTGGACCAAATCAATCATTATTTCTGTGACATTTCCCCCCTGCTGAACGTTTCCTGCAGCGATTCCTCTCTGGCCGAGCTGGTGGACTTCACCTTGGCCCTGATGGTCATCGGGGTACCCCTGTGTACCGTGGTGACCTCCTATATTTGCATCTTGGTCACCGTGTTGAAGATTCCTTCTTCCCAGGGCAGGCAAAAGGCCTTTTCCACCTGCAGCTCCCACCTGACCGTGGTGATTTTGTTCTACTCCACCACTCTCTTCACCTACGCCCACCCCAAGCTCATGTACACCTACCGTGCCAACAAGCTGGTGTCGGTGCTGTACACGGTGCTCGTGCCGCTCCTGAACCCGCTCCTATATTGCCTCAGAAACAAAGAAGTCAGGCTGGCCATGAGAAAAACCTTCACCTGCACAAGGCAAACCAAAGAAATCAGCTAAAGAGCCCCGGGGAAGGGGCTTTGCTCATGAAGAACAGCTGGGAGTGCTGGTGAGCTAAAGTCCAGACCTCAACCCACACCAAAGTGAAGTTCTCCTTTTCATGCACACACTACTCATATTTATTATATTTTTTATTTTAATAATTTTTAATAAAAATTTATTTACTTTTATTTTAATATATCTAAGTTAGATCTATGTGTATGGTACAGCTTTCACTTGAGATGTCTGGGTTTGGGGTTTTTTTGTTTGTTTTCCCGCTAAGGATCGATGCTGTCACCCTTTCTCAAAAGTCTCTGTCTGAATGATCACTCTATTTTTAAAGAGGTTTGGAAATGCTAGAAAATGAACCCCAGATTTGTTTGCCCTAGATAAAACAGAGTCCAGAAAACACTGTAAAATTAATGTGAAAACCAGATATCTATGTGTGATTTATTTACTCCAAGATTTTGTTATTATCCCTTGAAAGAAATAGGCAGCAGAAAAGGATGAGTAATTTTAACATTCTTAGATACCTGGTGCAGGATAGAAGGAACTGTCCTCTGAAGAAGGAAATTATTCTAAGATGGCATTAGAGAAGGTAAAATGTGGGTGGCTCATGTTTTTCATGCTTCTTTGTCACTCAGCCTCTGTCTCAGCTTCACAACAGCACCTAAATAAGCTCAGTGCACACCAAATAATTTGTTCCATCAAGGAATTCAGACACACCTGAAAGGATAAATCCCTTCAATGTTTCCTTCAGGCTGCACGAGCCTTGGACCCAGCAGTATTTCATGAGGAGTCTGGAATCACAGCTGGTGGATCTGAGCTGAACACGGATCACCCGTGAGAAAATCTGATATTAAAAATCAATTAGAAATAAAATGGTGCCTCTAAAAAAACTACTCCGTGTTCAGCCCATCACAGTGCTTCAGAACTTTTAATATTCTGTAACAAGCAAATAAATCAATCAATCTGTCAGCAGAGTGCATCTCCATATTAAATCTGGGTTTGGGTTCATGACTAAAACCATAATATGTGATATTCTATGCTCTGTATTAGCATCCTGCCTTCTCCAGTTCTGCAGAAGAAAAATTCAACTTTCCAGGGAAAAACCCGGAAGGAACTTGGCCGTGCATCCTGTGCCTGTATTGCCAGGGACACAATTGTTTCAAACAGGAACTTTTTGAACACAATGTTAAGGAGGGATGTCAAGAACAGCTTGGAGTTAACCACAGTGGGGAGCAATCACCAGAAATGTAGGAAATGCTGGCTGTGTTCCAGGCATTAGCAGAAAATCTGCAATGAGAATATAGATAATTGATACGAAATGAATAACCATTACAATATGAACCATTGGAAAGGAGCAAAAAAGAAAATAAATCCAGTGGTTCTTTAGATTTTCATTAGAAATCAATATTAACTTACTGCTACACCAATAATCACCTAATCCCTTTATTTTCTTATTTCAGTTTTTCATATATAAAGTACAAACTTTATATATGAAATCTCATATATAAAGATCTCCTTAGTGAGATTTTTCAGTGAAAATCTCACTAAGGAGCATTCCAGCACTCCTTAGTGAGATTTTCGCTGAAATTCTGCAAGGTGTGAAGTTCCTTTAATGCAGTGATTTGGCCACACACACTGACTGGTTTTAAAGCACTGATCTGAAGGTGATTGTTGTGAAATAATGCCAGGAAAACCCTTCAAATACACTGTGAATAGGATTATCATCCAGTCATTAAGGGGTTTATCTACACAAATACTAATGTTGTTAGAAAACCTGAAACAAATAATTCATCACTGATTCAACGGGCTGTTCTTAGGGAAGGACAGAACACTGAACAAACACAGTACACAAACACAAACCTTTTGAGAATGCAAGTTCTCTCTTGCATCTAAGTTTATTTCTGGAAGTTTTCCTAATAAACACTTCTGGAAATTCAAGGTTGGGTGCCTTTAAAGTCCTTTAAAAGTGACTTATTCACTTTAAAGTACTAATAAGTCACCTCCCACAAGTAAAGCAGTAAAACTACAAATCCAATCTCAGCTTTTGAGAACCTTTCCATCTCTTAATCTTACTCTCCGCCCTTGGGAGCTGATAAAAATGCATGCAAATGTGAGATAGTCTGGTTTTGGAAGATATTGATCTATTGTCAGTCACAATATTCAGGAAGCCATTATATCAAGAACAGAAACATCTGTTTCGTGCAGATTTATTAAAAACCACGTGCCAAAACAAAGAAGATTTAATATAGTCTGCTGTAGCTGTGATGCTCCTGTGCTGAGAGAATGCAAGTTTGCTTGTTGATAAATATCCACGTCCAGGGGTGTCTGAGGGACCCACCCAGAGGGGGAGATGCTTTTTCCCTTCCTGGGGTGGTTGCTGCATTCCAGAGCAGAGTTCCCTTACGGCTGGACCCTCATCTCAATCACACTTCTCACTTCTAGTGGTGAGCACACCTCCCCTGCCAGTCAGAGGAGAGGAGAGNCCCAGAGCAGAGTTCCCTTAGGGCTGCACCCTCATCTCAATCCCACTTCTCCTGCCAGTCAGAGGAGAGGAGAGAACACATTTAATGGAAATTTGTGGAAGAGAAGAGAAGAGAAGAGAAGAGAAGAGAAGAGAAGAGAAGAGAAGAGAAGAGAAGAGAAGAGAAGAGAAGAGAAGAGAAGAGAAGAGAAGAGAAGGATACAGCTCTGGGAGAAGGCAGCGGTGTCTGCTCTGTTTGGATAGTCTGGAAGGAGCAGGCTCCAGTGGCTAATGAGGTTTTGATTAGCTCCGCAGTGTTTTGATTAGATCCATAGTGTTTTGATTAGCTCCACAGTGTTTTGCTCAGCAGAGAGACATCTACAACGGGCAGGAAGGGTTCTACACAAGAAACAGTGAAAAAAGCAGGGGTAAAAGCCATGCAAAACCAGCATTACACTTCATGGCTTGTGTTTTATTCCTTGTTATTTTATTCCTCTTATACCTCGTGTTTCTCTTCTTTTGCAGGCAAAGAAAAGTGGCAGAAGGGAAAAATCTCTCATTTGAGGTTCAGCTGTCTGCTGGACTCTGGGAACTGAATCCCTGGTGGTTTTATGTGCATTTATTAAAGCATCTATAAACAACATGCCAAGGAGAATGCCCTTAGAACCAGTGAGACGGAAGGGCAGTGATGCACTGAGCACCAAGACACTACTGAAAAATCAGCTGAGCAGAAAAAATGTTCAGTAATTTTTGGCCGTGTGTTCAAGAAACCTGAACTGCAGAAAACCAAACCTGGCTTTAGTCTCCATATCAGAAGGTATGTGTGGTGCGCTGTGGGAAGTCTGAGCTCTGCTGTGTTAAATTCAGTGGCAGAACTGGACTAAAAATTGTTGTTTTCTCTTTTTTTTTTCTTTATATTGCATGTTGTAATCAGGGCTCATGAACACAGTTAGTTCTTCTGGAAAATAAGCACATTAACAGGAAGCCAGTATTTCTAGACTTTCTATTTGATCAACCAGGAGACAGACAGGTCCAGAGACTGCTCAGGTGAATCAAAAATCTTCCCTTCTCACTGGCTAAAAAAGTATCTCCAGCATCTTCATTCTCAGCTGAGGGTTTTTTTGTTAGCCTCTCTGAAAAGCCATTTACTTAAAGCAGCAGTAATTGTTATTTCAACGAAACAATTTCTGATAGGATGTAGGATATCCTTCAATGGAAAATACGTTGGATTATTATTAAATTATTTCATAAGTTTACATCTATTACATTTAAATAATTGATGCTCACACATAAAACCAGAATAAAAATAAGAATTTAAAAATAAGGTCAATTAGGGAAGCCAAGACCACACATCTGTTAGATGGCTGACCACAGTGACACGGGATTTTGACATTTTCTTTTACATTCTTGTGGACAAAAGTATCTCTATTTTTTTATTCTTTCCTGGCTAGCTTTTTTCCTTTTTTCCAAACACAGAAACTTCCAAGGGGCTGTTTTCCCCTGTTTTGAACAGGTGAGACTAGAGGAATCACACTGTGGATGCATCCATTTCTCTCTTTGACAATAGGGGAATTGTGGAATTGTGAATTCCTGTGGACAACGGGCTTGAAAAGGCTTTGTCTGGACACTTGACCTTGACTGCCCAAACCTGAGCTCTCTGCACACAAAAACTCCCAGTCAAAATATTTGATGAGCAAGGTTATGCAAAGAGGAATTCTTTCTCCAGATTGATTTATCTTTCTAAGACTCGGGGTAAATAAGAACAGAGGATTAAATCGAGCTCCTGAGGGTACCTGGGGCTGAGGCTTTCAGGGACCACGGAGGGACAGCTGGAGAAACGTGTTAAAAATTAATTCAGTGCTTGGAAAAGATGAGATCCATGTTGGCTGAGAAAAGTTAAATAATGGAAATGACAGCAAACCAAACAAAATACCAGGAGCTGGATGGGGATTTCTGTCACTCGGCTTTGTACATCTACATCCATATTTTATGTACAGAACAGCAAACTCTGCCTGAGCTGGGCTTCCTCTAGATCAGTGGGGAAAACCAGAAATCTTCAACCATGATTCACACCTTCTATGGGAATTACTCTAAAGCTGGAGTGTTTATTCCTGTTTATTTCTGTCCCCTGAATTGAAAGGCATCCAAACTATGAGTTCTAATGTAGCATCAACCCACTGAATATATTCACGCCTTGGTGAGAGGACAACTGGCTTATGAAAATAAAATTACTGAATAGAATTGAAAAGGAATTATTGGATCACTCTGTCAATTAGTCAATTTTTAACATACTATGTGAATGAACATTTGAGCAGAGAAAACTCATTTCAGAAATCTCAACATCTGAAGATTTTGTTTCAAGCATTTTTATAAAAGAAAAAATTCAGTTTCTCACATAAAATAGTGTTGGTTTTTAATAATAGATTTGGGGGTTTTTTAACAATTATCCACATTCTTTCAATACATTTCTTGGCTTGTATGTATTTTTAATTGTTTTGTATCATCTGAAAAAACACATTCACCTGTTCTTTTGTTTAGGGGAGAGCATAAAGGGTTTAGTTGCAATCTTAGTACGAGATTTTTTTCTGCCCAGTTAAATCTGAAATATGTCTCTTACTGTAGAATAAAATGTCTGCTTCTAGTTGATTGTAAAGTTTATTAAATTAAAATAGGTTGGATAACCTGCATGCAGAATGTTTTGTTATACTGAAGATAATATTACAGGGTGTTTCCAAATTACCCTGTAATACTTCATAAAACTCTACAGATATGATATATCAATGAATTTTCTACTCTTTTCCATCTGTCTCTCTATTATTAATATTTATCTTGTTTTGTATATCTCATTGTTTGTCTTATTCTTCTTTAATTGCTTCTCCAGGCAAAGTCTGTGAAATCTGCTGCATCCAAATTTCCTTTTGGAACATCACCTGACGGAAAACATGGAGAACCACACCAGGCCGAGCGAGTTCATTTTGGTTGGGTTCAGGTCCCAGCCGGGATCCCAGCTCCTGCTCTCTGTTCTCTTCCCCACAATGTACCTCGTCACCGTGCTGGGGAATGCCTGCATCATTCTCACCATCAGGATGGACTCCCGGCTGCACACTCCAATGTACTTTTTCCTGGAGAGTCTGTCCACCTTGGACATCTGCTACTCCTCTGTCATCACTCCCAGGGCAACGCTGGCGTTCTGGCTGGGCAGCAGGAACATTTCCTACGGGGCCTGTGCCTCACAAATGTTCTTCTTCTCCCTCTTCGGTACGACTGAGGCCTTTCTCCTGGCTGCCATGGCTTACGATCGCTTCACCGCCGTCTGCCACCCGCTGCTCTACCAAGTCATCATGAGCAGGAGACGCTGTGTCCTCATGGTGATGGGCTCCTACCTCTCAGGCTGCATCAACTGCACCATCCAGACGGGCTTCACGTTCCGTCTGTCCTTCTGTGGGCTCGCAGAAATAAACCACTTCTTCTGTGAGGTTGCCGCAGTGATCCAGGCCGCCTGTTCCGACACGCTCCTCAGTGAGTTGGTGATGCTGGCTGTGTGTGGATCGATCATCGTGGGCACTGCCCTGGTGGTTTTTGTCTCCTATGGTTATATAATCACCACGATCGTCCAAATGCCTTCAGCTGAGAGCAGGCGCAAGGCCTTCTCCACCTGCTCCTCTCACATGGTGACAATCCTCTTGTTCTTCGGGACAGTTTTCTTCATGTACGCCCAGCCCGGAGCCAAATCTTCACCCGGCAACAGCAGCACCATCTCTGTCTTCTACACCATTGTCATCCCCATGCTCAACCCGTTCATCTACACCCTCCGGAACAAGGAGGTCAAAGGGTCTCTGAGGAAACAGCTAAAAAGGAAAGGGTTTTTGTAGCACCTTCGCTGAAGTTGAGAATGAACAGTGTCCAATTTCGTACAGACAGATGCTCAGAATGTAAAATAAAGGACATCAGGGCCTGCCTTTGAGAGTCTTTTGTGTTTCCAGATGGTCAGTAAAAGCAGGAAATATAAAAATAAATCTAGGAGAATCTAAAGCAGATGGAGGTGAGGTTTGGTTTAACTGTGTTTAGACATTTACAATCCATCTGAGCTGTAATTTAGAGGCCTCTTAGAGCCATTCCAAAGATACCAGTATTTAAAAGCCATAATTAATAGTATTGCATGGGGCAATTTGCAGCGTATCTGAGTGTACTGAACATCGAAAACAGACACAAAACTCAGACTCTGGCAGGACCTCATTTCCATGCACTGGAACACAGCCAGTTCAGGTGGAGGCATTCTCACTCTACACACCCACAGCTGAATTAAGTCAGATGAGAGAACTGGAAGATTTATTTGTCTGTGACTCCTAATATTTCTAATTATTTTTTTCTCAATTTTGCTTTTAATCACTTCTCTTTCACTAGAACCACTGAAATTAAGCTTACAACCATTAAGCATGAAGGGACAATTGAAATCTTATGCCTGAAATGCTCTTTGACCAAAAAAAAAGGCAAAAAAAAAAAAAGGCGAATAAAAGGAGCAGGATTGTGGTTCCATGTGTTTGTGTGCATGTTCACTTGAGTGTAACAGGACAGGAAATATTTTTCTGTTATAGGTAAACTTGCAACACAATCTGACAACATGAAAATGTTGAAGTTCAACTTTACAGCTATTTGCAGTGGTTTGAAATTCCGGTTTAAAAAAAAGGCACATTTCAAAAATACCAATTTAAAGCTTTTGTATCAAGTATCTGAAACATGAATTTACTGTGAAGGACCATCCTGCCACAAGACTGCTCAATTCTCATTATATTCCAACATAAGATAAATCCCAGGGCTGACTAGAAACCAGAAATCAGAGAAAATAATTATTCAAATTCATTATTTGTTCACTTTCTCCTTAAAAGAAATAATATGACTGAAATAAATACAGCACTATCCATAGTTACCTCTTTCTCCCTTTGGAATTAAAGATATCTGTATTACAAGCTCGTACACATCCATCTCCCCCTGCATTTGAGCCATCCTAAATGGCAGGAAAAATACCAGAGCAATATCCCTCTGTGCAATCATGAACCACAGGAATTCCTGTCAGCATTTTCCAACTGCCACCAGGGTAACTTCAGTTTCTCTTCTGTGCAAAGAACTCTTTAAGTCTCGGAGGGATGGATGGATGGATGGATGGATGGATGGATGGATGGATGGATGGATGGATGGAGGGAGGGATGGATGGATGGATGGATCCATGGAGGGATCCATGGATGGATGGATGGAGGGATGGAGGGATGGATGGAGGGATGGATGGAGGGAGGGATGGAGGGATGGAGGGATGGATCCATGGANGGGAGAGACGTGTGTGTTAGGAATATTCTTCCTGGGCACATCCTGGCCAGAATAAAGTAATGCCTGATTCTCTATCACTTCAAATATAGTGTTAGAGGGTTTTTATTTTCTTCCCGGGTTTCAGTGACAGAGGGATGGGTGGATGGAGGGATGGACAGGTGGTGCAATGGCTACAGCTGCATGTGCAGACAAGCATAGATGGGTAGGTGGGCTGAGCTGCAGACAGGAGGTAGAAGTATCTCTAGCATTTATTCCTGCTTCAGCAGAGCCACCCCTGTGTAGAGATCTTGCCACAGGCTGTTGTCACCCTCTGCTCTTCACAGACACCGGTAAAAGGAGCTGACACCACAGGCGACTCTGCATGAAGCAAAGGCTGCTCCGGCTGCTGCAGGGGGGGAGGTTGTGTCTCCAATGTTTCATCACGTCTCAGAAGAGACATTTCAAGTCCAGTGGCAGAATTACATCCTTGAAAGAATTTCTTTTCCCATGAGCCCAAGGAGATGTGCAAGCAGGGGTCAGGGAGAAGGGAGGTTCAGGGTCAGCAAGAACAGCCCCTGCCTAATTCCCAACTGCACAATTCTTTATTTTCTACTAGCAATAATAAAAAACACTTCATAGAGTAACAGAATCACAGAATCTCAGGCTGTTTTGGGTTGAAAGGGGCCCCTAAGGCCATGGGCAGGGACACCTTCCACTGTCCCAGGCTGCTCAACCCCCGTCCCGCCCGGCCTTGGGCACTTCCAGGGATGGGGCAGCCACAGCCGCTCCGGGCATTCACTTCTGCTCGTTTAAGGAACCGATAAATTGGCCTGAGGAAGCCCTCGGGCCGCTCTGTCCCCGCTGCTGCCCCGCTCGGGGCAGTGCCAGGCGCAACCCTGGCCCGCTCCCGATGTCTCCCCGTGGGCGCCGGACCGTTCCCCGAGTCTCCCCCTCAGCCCCGGGCCGTTCCCGGTGCCCCCAGCCCCGTTCCCGGTGTCCCCAGCCCCGTTCCCGGCCGTTCCCGGTGTCCCCGGCCCCGTTCCCGGCTGTTCCCCCCCCCATTCCCGGGCACGGCGACGGCTCTGGGCCGCGCTGGCCCTTTAAGAGCCTCCCGCCCGCTGGGGGGCACGTGCGCGGTGGGCGCTGCTCGGCGCATGCGCGGCGCCGCCATGCGGGTGGTGGTGGGTGAGTGCGGGATGGCGGCGGGGCTGTGAGCTTGCGGGACCGTGAGGGTGCGGGGATGGCAGGCGGGGCTGTGAGGGTGCCCGGCCCGTGAGGGTGCGGGGATGGCGGCGGGGCTGTGAGCTTGCGGGACCGTGAGGGTGCGGGGATGACAAGCAGAGCCGTGAGGCTGCGGGGCCTATAAGGGTGCAGGGCCCATAAGGGTGCGGGGCTGTGAGGGTGCCGGCCCGTGAGGTTGCGGGGCCGTGAGCGGAACGGAGTTTTGGAGAGGGGGTGGGCGGTCCTGGATTGCGGGTGCTGCAATCAAACCAGGCCGCCTCTTCCCCCGGGTGTGGGAGGCCGGACATGGTGCGTGGGCCCGCGCCCGGCGGGAGGAGCAGCACGGGGCTCTGGCGCTGCGGTGATGTCCCCTCCGGCACGGGCCGGGCGGTGGTGGCCCGGGACAGAGCCGTGACCGCCCGTCTGTCCCTCACCAGGTGGCGGGACAGGCTTCGTGGGCAGAGCCCTGACGCAGCTGCTGCGGAGCCGGGGGCACCAGGTGACCCACGTGTCCCGACAAGGGGGCCAGGATCGGATCAGCTGGGTATGAGCTGGGAGCGGTCACGGGAGGGGGGACGTGACGGGGCAGAGAAACGAGCCGGCGTGCCCGGGCTTTCCATGGCATAGATGGGCTCTGCCAAGGGAAGTCTGGCTCCTGTGGATGTACTTCTGGGCTGCTGGGTGCTCCATGGGTCACAGCCATTGAAATGGGTACTGCTGTAGCACCAAGGAGCAAAACTTTCTCCAGTCGTGCTTTGGAAATGCCAGGAAGAAACTGGCTGGAGTTCTGGGGAGCCTGCCCTGCTTATTTGTAGGGAAGGTTTGAGCAAAAGGGAGGTTTGATGTGCGGTGTCTCTGTTACTCCTGCCTAGGAGGAGCTGTCCCGCTCTGGGCTGCCCCTGTGCGATGCTGTGGTCAACTTGGCTGGTGAAAATGTCCTCAACCCTCTCCGCAGGTAACCTGATCTCATAGTGCTGTTGGGACAAGGTGTTGTCAGAGAATGTGGGAAGGGAGGAAACAACATGTCCAGGAAGCTCTTGAGCTAACTAACTGTTGACATCTGCATCCTCAAGAATCCAAAACATTTTAAGGGAAGGGAAGAGCCACCATCTCCCAAAGTTCCCCTGTGTTTGTGTTATGAGGTGACGTGTCCTCCCTTTGCTCTGGGCTGGGGGCAGCTCTTGTGACCTCTCCTGTGCTTGTGGGCGGGTGCCAGCTGGGTGCCCCTTGGTGGCAGTGTTTCCTGGGCTGTCCCTGTGAGGTGTATAATCCCTGGCTCTCCCTTTTCCAGGTGGGGTGATGCCTTCTGCAAGGAGGTCATCAGCAGCCGGGTGGAGACCACGAAGGCGTTGGCCAAAGCCATTGGTGCTGCTGAGCAGCCCCCCCGTGCCTGGGTCCTCGTCACTGGCGTAGGTATTGCTGGGGCCTGGCCAAGACCTCACTCGTGCTGACCCGGGGAGGTTTTCCCTGCAGCCAGGAACAGTTCCAGGGGAGCACGTGTCTTGCCTTGAAATGTCACCTTTATTGCCACCAAGGTCACTGTGTTTAGGCAAGCCTTGATAAGCTTCTTAGTGCTGCTGGAGAGGAATTTGGGTCCCTCTGCTTTCTCTTGGTGTCATTAGGACAGAAGCTTTCCTGTGTGTTCCTGTGAAAGCCTTTAGGCATCCGGTAGAACCAGCCTGTATGAGCAAGGTCTCAGCCGAAGCCCTCTGCATTATCGCCAAGTTCGTTTTTCTGCTTGTTACAGTCTTTAAAGCTGCCATGGTTTAACCTTTGTAACAACCAGTTTAAAGCAGGCACCTTCCAGACAGCACAGTGTTCCTTGCAGGGCTGTTTAGGTATTGGGCTAGTTCAAAAACTTCTCAGCATTGCCGCTAGGGCCCCTGTGCTCTTCACATGTCCCTGGTGGAGTGATCGAGTTCACAGAATCCCAGAATGATTTGGGTTGGAAAGGGCCTTAAAGCCCATCCAGTCCCACCCCTGCCATGGCAGGGACACCTTCCACTGTCCCTGGGTGTTCCAAACCCCATCCAGCCTGGCCTTGGACACTTCCAGGGATGGGGCAGCCACAGCTTCCCTGGGCACCCTGTGCCAGGGCCTCCCCACCCTCATGGCAGATTTTCTTCCTAACAGCCAGTCTAAACTTCCTTTCAATTTGAAGCAATTCCCCCTTTTCCTGGCACTTCAGGCCCATGTAAATAGTCTCTCTCCAGCTTTCTTGTAGGCTCCCTGCAGGTACCAGAAGGTTGCAATTAGGTCTCTTTTCCAGGCTGAACAATCCCAGTTCTCTCAGCCTTTTCTCACAGGGCTCCTGGAGGCAGGGAAGGTGGTCTGATGGGGAAGGGCGGCTTGGTGTCATCATTCAACCCTGACCCCTCTCTGCTGTTCCCCTGCAGGTTATTACCGCCCCAGCCCCACGGCTGAGTATACTGAAGACAGTTCAGGAGGGGATTTTGACTTCTTCTCACGCCTGGTGAGCTCGTGGGAGGCTGCAGCTCTCATCCCTGGCAGCCCAGCTCGTGGAGTCGTGGTGAGATCAGGTGAGATGGGGCACCCATGCATGTTAGGGGTGACTCTGCTTTACTGCTGGGGCAAGAGGTGGGTAAAGGACATCGGTTCTTCTGTCTCTCCTTGTTGGGGTCCTGTTCCTGTCCAGCCCTCTAAGGATTCTCCTGTTGTAGGTCTGGGTGTGAAGGGGGCAGGGGCACCGGTCTCACTCTCTTCTCCCCGCAGGTGTCGTGCTGGGTCGAGATGGTGGTGCAATCTCGCAGATGCTCTGGCCTTTCCGACTGGGACTTGGAGGCCCCGTGGGCTCTGGACTGCAGCCCTTCCCTTGGATCCACATTCGGGACCTGGCTGGGATTGTGTGTCACGCCCTGGAGACAGAGTCCGTGCAAGGCGTCCTCAATGGCGTTGCCCCGTCCTCCCCTGGCACCTCCAATGGCAGCTTTGCTCAGGAGCTGGCGGCGGCGCTGGGGCGCCCGGCCGTGCTGCCGGTGCCTGCCTGGGCGGTGCGGGCGGTGTTTGGGGCCGAGCGGGCGGCCATGCTGCTCGAGGGACAGAGGGTGCTGCCCAAGCGCACCCTGGAGAGCGGCTACCACTTCATCTTCCCGGAGCTGCCCGGAGCTCTGAAGGACATTGTGGCTTAGGGCCTCCCCAGTTTGGCTGGGCCCTGTGTCTGTGAGCTCCCCTGCCTTCCCATGGAGGGGGGAGCCCGGCCCCTTGGCACTCCCCCGTCCCCACACAGAAGGGCTGAGCAATCTTTCCCCGTCTGTCACCCTGTGTGCATCCCCAGTTCAGGAATCACCCCTCGCACTGCCACCTGAATGTCGACATCACCTGCATTTGGGGAAGGGCACAAGCCCCTCAAAGGATTGTGACTGTGGAATTGCTCATCTTCCCTTTTCCATGGTGTGTGTGTGTGTGTGAGCTGCTGGCAAAGCAGCTGGGGGTGCAGTGTGTGCCCCTGAGAGACGGGGGCAGCAGGAAGCAGGCTGGGATGCTGCTGTAATTATTCTATGGTACTGGGAGTCACCCTTCCTGTTTTTCCCCATGATGCCATGGGAAGAGCAGAGGAGCATAAGTCTCTGTGTCTGGTTGTGGGAGAAGATCCTCCTTTATGGGAGCACCTTCAGAGGTTACTGAATAGGGGTTGCTTGGAGACTCTGCCATCTCTTGTCTTGTGGCTGGTACCAAGCTGATGTGTCAGGACCTTCAGCTGAGTCTGGTTTGAAGAGTTACACCCTTCCAGGGTTCCATACCCTTGTGCTGTGGCAGGGATGAAGGAGGACACTGCTTTGCCAGCTTGTGGGGACAGGGGTGACGGTCAGATTGTACCCCTGGACTGCTTTGCCTTGGCCCATTACACCTAAGCTTGTGCTGAGGAGAGCTGGGCGGTGTGTCCTTATGTGAGCAGTGCAGTCACTGCTTTAGACTGAAGAAGCATCTCAGCCATTGCCTTCATTGTGCTCACCTCACACCAGAGTGGTTTTCTTTCACTGATCACTGCTTGTGTTCAGGGTGTTCCCCCTGCCTGGGCACTGAGAACATCCAAGCTGCCGGGTCTGCCTCGGGAAGCAGTAGCTCTTCCCTCCTAGAGAAGATGGCAATTTCGTCATCTCACAGTGGCAGGAAATGTATCCACATGCTTCCCTTGACCCACATCCTAAAGTGGGTTGCAGGGTGTGAAGTCCACAGAGCAGTGAAGTTCATTATAGCAATACTTTGGGAGAAATATTCCTAGTGTGATGTAACTTGGGGCTAGAAAATTCTATTAAAAAGCACTTCAGGCAGATAGAAAGACTTGCTCTTTAAATAAACCATCCAGAACAACAGCAGTCCACATATTTCTGGTTTATGCCATGCTGTAGTCAGAGCAGCTGAAGGATCAGCTTGGTGAAGTGTATATGCCCCACTGCAGACAGAATGCAATCTGCTGGCTTTCCAGGCAGGAAAATTCAAATGGGACTGTAGATGGATGCCTGGATGTGTGACTTACTCAGGACTTTTCAAAAGTTGCCTCTGCTTGGTGTTTGGCTTAAATACATCACAGGTTTAAATGAACTTCTGTCACGTGAGTCTGTGTCTGGGATGTGGAAGCACTGTGTTCTGAGTGCAGTGAAGATTTTTCATCCTGATAAATTCACACACACCCTGTGCCCCTTTCTCTGCAGCAGAGCCAGAAAAGATACATGTTTGGGTGACAGCAGGCTGAACTCTGATTGGATGTGTCTCGTTTTGATGACCCTAAGGAAGCCCTCATCCCCAGGCTTCAATACTTTGTGATCCTGAGTGCAGGCATTGTGTTACCCCAATGCTGGCATTCGGTGCTCAGGGCTAGCAGAGTGTTTCTGCAGGTATCTGAGCCAGGGCTGTTCCTCTCTGCCTCGGGGCAGGAGTCTCTGCTCCTTTGGAGGTGAATGGTTCTGTTAAGCCGGGTGAGAAGCAGCTGCTGCCTTCAGCACCTGTGGCCCAGGACCCTCCTGTGTGGCCACTGCCATCCCAGCCCGGGGCCGGTACCAGGCTGAGGACACAGCTGTGCCTGTGCTGTTTGCAGGTTCAGCCAGCCCTGATGCTGAGCTGCTGTCACACAGACACGTGGGCAAATGACCCACAGGTGACACTGACACGGCCAGCCCCAGGTCACAGGACAGGTGACACACCAGACCAGCGCCATGCGTGCACCTTCTCGTGGGGCTGGCAGACTCACATGACACCACAAGCACATGCACACGAATCCTTTGAGCACTGGTACAACCCCTCTGTCCACCCAGCACTCCGTGATGGACCACAGGAGCCTCCTGACCCATCCCACAGGTCCCCTGCTTGCCGGCTGGTCCAGCCTGACACCAAAGACGCAGCACTCAGATGCCCATCCCACAGGCACAACACACTTGAGGTGCCAACCTGGATCCCTTGCCCTCCTGATAACCCTGCCAGACCTGGAGTCCCCTGTTTGCCAGCTGCTCTGAGCTTCTGCTGGTGGATACACACGTGCCCCGCTGGTCTGTGGGATGTACAGGCAGCTGCCTCCCCAGAATCGGGCACACATGCTGTGAGCAGCTCACCTAATTCAGCTGTAGCATGAAGCCCCTCACTCCCCTCGCTCCTGCTTGTCCTCCCAGCAACTGGTCCTGTGGACACAGAGTGTTCCTGCCCCAGTGGCTGTAGGGTGAGTTCCCACTGGCTTCAGGAGCTGCCACCACAGGCTGGGTCTCTGCTCTCCCTGTGCCCCTCTCTGACTTCAGTAGCTGGCCCCAAATCTGCACATGCTGGCTACTCAATAGCCGGCACTTGGGCCTTGCAGCACAGAGCCCTTTTTATGCCTGCTGAGGGCTCCCACACACCATGCTTGGAACCCAAAAAGATGCTGCAATCCACACCAGTTGTTCTTGGGGTACTCATCCGCCTGAGCTGGAGGGCAGTGATGGAGAGCGGGATGAAGCCCCCACAGTCCCAGGGGAATTGGTCAGTGACCTGCACACACCTTAGGCACACATGGGGCTGGGCGGGATCCACGCAAGGTGCCAAGGGAGTGGCAACACTCGCTGAGCCACTTGCAGTCATCTCTCAGCAGTCCTGGCTAACTGGGGGGCCCAGCTGGCTGGAGCTCAGCAAATGTGACCCCCCTCTGCAGGAAGGGCCAGAAGGAGGGTTTGGGGAACTGAAGGCCTCAGGCACCTCAGGTTCCTGTCAGGTGAACAGCCCAGCAGTGTTTGCTTCTCTTTGTTGACTGCAGAATAAGCAAACGAATTAAAACTTGAGTAAATATTACCTGCCCCAAGCCAAGGGGCTGTGCTCTGCTGACACGGTGAGCAGTCTCAGCCACTTCTGTTTCCTCCACAGAATATTCCCATCTTGGTTCTCCTCCAATTATCACAAGGTTCCTGCCTCTGCACGTGGTCCTGACCCACATGATGTGAGGCACTACAAGAACTTTTTAATTAGCCCCACAGCGACAAAATCTAATTTTGCTAATTATATTATTGTTATTGGTTTTTGAATGACCAGAAGTGCAAGGTGATTTGAGATTTTGCTTTCTCCTCGAATCCCATCATTTCCCTCAACAAAGGCACCGGGACTCCTATAAGGGAAGGGTGTTGGAGTGTGCTGCTGCAGGTAGGTTTGCATCCCCTGCTCCTCTGAGCAGAGCTGTGCTGTATTTCCTTGTGACTGAGAATGACATCTGGTAGCTTTTGTGAATTTGGATCACAGAAACAGGAGTTTGCTGGAGGTATTTCCTCTTTTTGCCAAAAATACTGGAAGGATGAGGAGTTCCACCCGCTGCCACTGCCAGTGATTGTACACTGAAGGAGAAAATGACCTGAAAATGCTCGCTTATCCCTTGGAATATATTTTCCCTGACAGAGGCAGCTTCAGAGGCAGTCCCTGTGCGTTGGGAGAGGTCTGAGAGAAGGCAGAGCTGTCTCAGCATTTCTGTATTTCAGATTTTTGCTGGAGCTCAATCTTACTTTAAGTTAAGGAGATTACTGAAGCAAAAGAGGAAGGCTGGGTTAGGAGAGAAAGCAAATTTCTTTTTCTCTCCCCCAAGGTTCTGTGAAAATACTGTTTTTTATGGGAAACGAGAACAAAGAATACACAGTACTAACTGTGGATTGTTAGAAAACATGATTTCATACCAAAAGTGGCTTTTCTTTTTTGGACCTGTGGAAAAAATCTGCAATTTTCAAGCAGAAAATAGGATTATGTGTATAAGGATTTAAAATGTAACTATTCACTGACACTAAGGAGCTGACTGTGATGGGGAAAAAATTACAGCGTCCCTGCAGAATATTCACCAAAGGCAATGGAAATGTGCAGAAAGCTCTGGTTTCTACAGTTCTCTGAAATTCCATTTTGGGAATAGTTTAACAGTTTATAGGGGAAAATAAAAAAGTTGTGGTTTATTCTGTATATGGATTTTTCTTGTAAGAAATAAGATTTGTGTTTCAGCAGCCAAATAGAGGCAGTAACTTCCCATCAGGGAAGTGGCTCAGTCATCTTGGGCTGTGGGTGCAACACACATTTCTATTTGTCTTTATTGCTCTTGTTGGTGCAGGGATAAAGAATGGAATTAAAGAACATCACCACCACCGTGACGGAATTTGTCCTGCTGGGCCTGGCACAGAGTCACAAGCTGCAGCACTGTCTCTTTGTGATCTTCTTTCTCATCTACGCGATAACCTGGCTGCTGAACTGCACCATCATCGCCACCGTGGCTGCGGATCCGCAGCTCCACACCCCCATGTACTTTCTGCTGGCCAACCTCGCCTTCCTCGACATCAGCGACGCCTCAGTCAACGCTCCCTCGCTGCTCTCTGGCCTCCTCGCCCAGCGCACGCTGATCTCCTTCAACGAGTGCTTCCTCCAGGTGTTCTTCTTCCATTTCATTGCGGGTGCAATGTCCTTTCTGCTGGTGGGGATGGCCGTGGATCGGTTTGTGGCCATCTACGAGCCGCTGCGCTACCTGTCCATCATGAACTGGAACACGTGCGCGGGGCTGGTGGCAGCTGCCTGGCTCGGTGGGTTCCTTCATTCCATCGTACAAACTGCTTTGCTTCTTCAGCTCCCATTCTGTGGCCCAAACGTGCTGGACAATTTCTACTGCGATGTCCCTCAAGTCATCAAACTGGCCTGCACCGACACTCGCCAGGCTGAACTCCAGATGGTGTTTAACAGCGGGGGGATCCTCATTGCCCTTTTTGTCATCTTGATTATTTCGTACGTTGTCATCCTGCTCAAGATAAGGATGCAAATCACGGAAGGGAAGCGAAAAGCTCTGTCTACCTGTGGGACTCAGATAACCCTTGTGAGCTTGGTATTCATCCCCTGCATCTTCACCTACGCCCAGCCTTACAAGAAGCGCCCCAGGGACAAGGTGGCCTCCGTTGTTTTCACTGTGGTCACCCCAATGCTAAACCCCATGATCTACACGCTGAGAAACACTGAGATGAAAAAGGCCATCAGGAGAACTCTGGGGAAAATGTTTCTGTCAGGGGCAATACAGAAACCAGAGTGGAGAGCACATCCAGAGGCATCAAATGTGGTTCTTCCATGAGAAAACTGTGTTTGCCACTGATATTCCTGCTCCTTCAGCAAGTGAGCAACTCTGTAGATGTGAGGTGGGGACAACATTCACCTCCCATCAGTTTAGGGAGCTCAGTCACACGTTTCCTCATCCTCCAAGGAGTGTGGTGCAATGTCTAGGGCCTGATAAGAACTGTCTGTAATCAATCACCTGCAAAGACATCACCACGACACCCCTGGGTACTGCCCATGCCAGGGGCCCTGCCCACGCCCTTGTTCTGTGCTGTGGAAATCACAGCTGAGCCTTCCCCTGCAGCACTCTCACTTCTCTTCAGCAATCTCGTGTCGTTTCATCTCTAAGTCAGCTCAGCTGAAAACTGCCAGGGTAAACCTGGTTTTTAGATCTGCTTATCCCAGAGTTACACAGGGTGTGTATTATACACAAAATCCTTCCAGCAGGGTCAGCTGCAGGTTTGCTGCACTTCCTTTCCCCCTCTTACCCTCACTTTAGATGGACTGGGTGGCTTTTAGGATCACTCCTGCAATGGAACATCCTGGTTCCCATTACACAAGATGGGGGTGTAAAAAAGTGAATTAATTAGTTATTAAATACCATTTCACACAGACTTCTGAAAATAATTAATAGGAAGAAATTAAAATATATGATTTTCTTAAAATGCATTCTTCCATAAAAATGCTGGAATCAATAGTTGCGGGATGATTGGCCCAGGGATCACTCAGGGCTGCTGCAGGGCTGGAGGTTCTGTCACCTCACCTTTCCTCTCTTCTTTGCTCTGCCCCACACTCCCGTTTCAACCCAGCAATCCTCATGTGATTGTGGTCTCCTACAAATTCAGGGTCTTCCACACAGAGCAGGCACTCTGAACACAAGGCTGTAGAAGGACAGATGTGGAAAGTGAGGAGGCAGACCTCCCATACTGGTTCCTGGATTAGTAAGAAACCGAAATTTATTTGTAGAACCTTATAGAAGATCTAAAATCTTCTTTTGAGGAAATGTCAGGCCCAAAGCTGGGCCACCTGGAGCCAGGGAGAGACCTTGGGGAACAGGATGGATGCAGAGCAGAGAAGATTCTGTGTGCAGGAATATCTGGCATCACCTTATGGAGGATATTGTGTGGGGCAGAAAACTTACAAATTCCTAGATCTGCCACAGAAAGTGCTGCTGAACCTCAAGCCACCTAACAAATGACCTCAAACTCAGAATTAGCACAGTCTTTTGGGTCTCAGATGCAAAGAAATGTCCTGTAGGCCTCACAGGGTAGGCTAAGGAGGGTCCCAAAGGCCTGTGGAGTGGTGCTCAGCCAATGATGGAAGTTCTGGGCACTGCAGCTTCTGCTGGTCCCTTGGCCGAGGAGCTCTTTGGTGACACAGACACTGCCCGGTTGTCTTTCACTTATGAGGGTGCTGAAGGACTGGTTTCAGGGCCAGCATGTGGTGCAAAGGGACAGAAACTGTTCCAGGAAGAGTGACACTGCTCAGAACGGTGGCGACCGTGCTCCTCGGGGACTGCAGCGCCAGCCCTGAATAAAGGAACCTCCCCAGTGCACAAAGACCTGAGCATGGGCACATCCCAGAGTGGGGATGGTGCTGCCCAGGTGCCTCTTGCTGGGTTTGAGGGGTGGTGGCACCATGTGAGGGAAACCAGCCTGAGGTGCCAGGAGGATGGAGTCATGGTGAGGTGCAGCCAGGCTGCCCGGGCTGAGCGGGCACAGCCAGACTGGACTGAGCAGGGACAGCCAGATGCAGGCTGATGGGGCTGAGCAGGGACAGACAGACTGGGGTGAACAGGGACAGCCAGACTGGGGTGAGCAGGGACAGCCAGACTGGGCTGAGCTGGTACAGCCAGACTGCTGGGCTGAGTGGGTACATCCAGGCTGATGGGCTGAGCTGCCTCACTCACTCCCTGCTGGCAGAGGGTGAGCAGTGTGTGCCAGAGGCTGAAGAAGCTTTGTCTCTCTGCATCCTTTGGACAACCCTTTCTCCACCTCTCCAGAGTGTGTTGGTGGTTTCTGGCTCNTACAGCCAGACTGGGCTGAGCAGGCACAGCCAGACTGGGGTGAGCAGGGACAGCCAGACTGGGCTGAGCTGGTACAGCCAGACTGCTGGGCTGAGTGGGTACATCCAGGCTGATGGGCTGAGCTGCCTCACTCACTCCCTGCTGGCAGAGGGTGAGCAGTGTGTGCCAGAGGCTGAAGAAGCTTTGTCTCTCTGCATCCTTTGGACAACCCTTTCTCCACCTCTCCAGAGTGTGTTGGTGGTTTCTGGCTCCAAGGGTGAGAATTTCAGCGTTGTGGCATCAGCTCTGGTTCTGGAGTGCCACCTCAGGTGCCATAGGGCCTTAGTTAAAGTTCCAAGGTGCATGAATTTATTTATAATTATTTATTGTATTTATTATTTATTGTAACTTATATTATTCGTGAACCATGTGACCTCTAGAAGCTATCATCTAGAATTCTCCTCCAGATCACTTATAAGTTCAATAATTCCATAAATCCAACTTTCTCTCTCTTTATCTTTCTTTTTTCTTTCTTTTTTCTTTCTTTCTTTCTCTTTCTTTCTTTCTTTCTTTCTTTCTTTCTTTCTTTCTTTCTTTCTTTCTTTCTTTCTTTCTTTCTTTCTTTCTTTCTTTCTTTCTTTCTTTCTTTCTTTCTTTCTTTCTTTTTCTCTTTCATATAAACATGTATATTAACAAACTCCTTGTAATGTTAATAAAAACTTAAACTCAACACTGACTCTTAATGTCATAAGTTAAAATAAAGAAGCACATTCCAACAATGCTAATATTTCATTTTGTGGTTCTGGAGTGAAGAATCAGGTACTGCACCAACACCACCTGTCTAATGACTAATTTAGCTCTTTCTTGGAGCCTCCTTAAGAAGATCAAGTGCACCCATGACAGGAGGTGATCTTGACAGAACCATAAACTGCAGCAGCTTGTCAAGACCTCAGCAGCTCATATCAGGACAGACATTTGAATCAGCACCAATTTTTGTCAGAAAAAGTGAATTAATTATTAAATACCATTTCACACAGACTTCTGAAAATAATTAATAGGAAGAAATTAAAATATATGATTTTTTAAAAATACATTCTTCCATAAAAATGCCAGAATCAATAGTTCACATGTTGGGGTTGGGGAGATGAATTCAGGAGCTGATAGTGTTTGGTGGGAGGGCACAGCAGCAGATACAAAAAAGGTTTATTCCAAATGGATGAATGATTTTGGATGTCTCTTTCTCCCTGGACCAGAGTCTGAAACATCTTTAAAAGAGCAAATTAAAAGCTTTAACCATTTGTAATGCAATGTCCCTTAAAGTGATTAACACTACTGTTATTATTTATACCAATTAAACTTTTTTTTTTAATAAGTGCTTGTTTCAGTATTACCTTTTCAAGGAAAAAAA
>VYZT01039601.1:1280-17826 GCA_013400735.1 Pomatostomus ruficeps
CCTGGAGATTCAGGTGAACCCTGTTTATGTCTAGTACTGTACATGATATTTCAGAGTTATGAGGATCTCTATACAATTAGTTATTCTAAGTAGTAATCTCGATAGATAGATTTATGACCAGTAGAACAAGTTCACATTAGGAGGGCCTCACATTTAAACAACTTCTGGCATTTTAAAAAATGTCTTACCAGAACTGTAGAACTGGGATTTTACAATATGAAGGCTCATAAGGGTTTTGCAGGCTGATAACTGACTATTATAAGGAAGTTTTGCTGCTGTTTTATCAAGCAGACAATGTCTGAATTTTTCAGGGAAAGTGCAAATTTGTTGTACTATTGGTACTTCTTTCAATATTAATGCTTCTCAGTTGGAAAGGCTCTTTTCTTTTACTTCTAACTACTTCCTTTCCTGAAAAAGAAAGGTAGAAAGTGGGGGGAGTCTTCTGCTAGCTCCTTGAAAAGTTTTGGAGAGTTGAGCAAGTTAAACTGTTGAAAATTGTCATAGTCTGTCTAGCTTTTCCTTTGTACAGTGTGTTCCTGGATTCCTGCCAAAATCACTAAGCATTATTAGCACAACACTTGAACCATCTTAGTGTCTTGCGTCAGCATGACACACACAATTTAAACTCCAGACAGGACACAGATAAAATAGTGGTGGCTATGGCTGCAGCTGCCTTCCTCCCTCTAAATACCCTTTGGCCCAGACAAAGGTGTCCTGGGGCAGGTAATCAGAAAAGCATGAGATCAGGTGTCCTGTCTGCTGACTGATGTTAATAATCTGTGTTTTCCTAATCACTCTTTACCAGCAAAGGAATTCTGACCTACCCAAGGCTACTTGCTGTGAATCCTTGCCAGCGTCCTTCTTCTGAAGGTGCCTAAACACCCTGGCACTTAAACCAGGAAAAAAACCCCAAAGCAGTCTGTTTTGCCCCATGCATTGTTTCCACTGTAATTAACTGCTTTATAGTAACAGTGAATTCCAGTGTAAGAAAATTAAACTAAAATTGAGTGCTTCTGTCTTTCTAATTGGAAGACAGAAGAGCAGAAAAGCTGGGTAGTCACAGAGTGTCAGGCAAATTGCATGGGTTATGCTTTCTTTATTAGGTCTAACCTGCACACAGAGATGGAGAACTCATTCTTCAGAAGGCTTTCTACTTGCATGGCATCAAGGAGACATCTTTACAGAAAATAGGGCCCTATTGATAAACGTAATTATTTTTGTATTTTAATGACAATTGACAAGACAAAATTCAGTCTGTATAAGCATGGTTACCCCCCATTTTACTTGCTTCTGAGTACTTGCTTTTATAACATTATTGACATTTCAGGAGCAGAGGATGGTAGTTGGTGTGGAGTTGCCTCGTTAACATGTAAGGCGACTTCACTGCTAAGACTTGGCTTTTAGAGAAGGAGCTTTAATCTTGTTTTAAATAGTGAGACAGTATTCTGCCAACTGGTCTGATGCACAATCAATAGATATGGACTGCAAAGGAGTAATGTTCAAACCAGCTTGGACCCAGAAACAACAATGGACTCTTGGAAAGATTTTTTTGGATTAGAGGAAGAATAAGCCAGGAAGTGCCTCTGTGTCGATGTCTTACTGTATGGACACAAACACACGTAGCCGACTAGGCCGAGGAGCTAAAAAGGAGAGCCAAAAGAGAGAGCTAAATGAGAGTCTAAAAAGAGCGAGCAAAAAGTAGAGGGCAGAACCCTCTGACCTTTATTTATATGTTCTTAGAAATCACCGTGGATTGGAGGTAGAAATTACCACCTCTCAATCACACTGGTCAAAGAAAAAGTCTATCATTTTTCTCCGCCTAGGAGAATGGAATGAAAACAACAAAGACAGTTAGCAAAAACATGGCCATGTTTACAACAGCATGCGTGAGAAAGTATTACGGCAAAGAGAAACATTGAAAAACTGCAAAACTCAAAACAACACCACTGCTGACAAATATGAGTGTGTTCTTTCACAAGGGACATGCTAGTTGACTAGTTTGGGTTTGCATTCTTGCACTGTGTATGTTTCTCTCACCTACAAATTCATCACAATCGTTTAGGCCAGATGAAAAGGTTTAGTGGAATGATGTGTCTGGGAGGCTGGATGCAAGAAGAGAAAGCTTCAATGACTAGGTTTGGGAATTAGAACTGCTGTGGTAGTCTTGTGCTCTTTAGCAACCAGGTTGACTGTGTAGAAAAAAAGCTAGTAGAAAAATCTAGAAGCCTTTAAGAGTTTGGGTGGGAAAGAGGGAAACAAGAACAACGCTGGACTGTAAAACAGCTAGACATAAAATGTGTCTATTTCTCACAAAATGTAAATGAGTGGATGAGGGTGAAGAGAACGAATAAACAGCAGATGGAAATCATGCAGGCTGTAGAGTCCAAAAAAATAATCACTTTGTCATGGTGTATGACTGCACGTATCTTTTTTCAAAGCTTCCCATGTCATGCCTTTGAGCATCTTCTCTAACCAGGTCATGAACAGCCTTGTGATGATGTCCAGAACAGTTTTGTTTTCTGCCGTGCCCTGTTTGTTGTCATGTGAGAACATTTTTTTAATAAACGGTTTTACATTTTTTGGCCTTACCATCCTCTGAGACTGAATACTTGATTTCCAGCAGACCTGCTTTTTGTGTGCTCAGACTTAGTTTAGCAAACAACAGCAATTTGCCAATGTCTCTTGAAATTGTTTATGGAGATAGGAAAATTGATTGTGTTGTATCTTTAATGTATGTGGCAGTATATTCAATGATACATGTGAAACACAGGTAATTATTGCAATTCCATGTTAAAGGTTCCAAGCTGTCAAGTGAAATAAACTTATCTTTTAATGCAATGTTGATAATGCTGGCAGATAGGGATAAGACAGTTATTACATGGCAAATGAAGGCTACCTAGTGATATGTTCTATTACTCTGGCTGGAGTTGGCTGGCTGGCAAAGTTGGCTGCTTTTGAAAAGGGAGAGACATCTTACTTACCTATTTTTTAGTTTCTCTTTTGACAAAGTGTGAAATTACATTTTATTTCTTTTGTTTTCCCTTTGGAGTCTTGAGTTTGCTGTTTTCTATCTTAAAGTTATTGGATGCCTTTCTCTTGATGGATGTATCTGCACAATTGCACGTTTTCTATCATCACAACAGGTTTAATGCACTGTGTTAAGTTTTGGATTAGCAGTGTAACTACTATATCAGAATAGATAATTTTCTGTTATAAAGGTGAGGAAAAAGAACAATTTCAAGTTGAGTCCTAAAGATTACGTAAGTATTCCTGGAGTTCTAAACACATAATTTCCTAGATTGAAACAGCAAGTTCCAATGTTTGTTGTTTAAAAAGAATACAGCTAGGGAACTTCCTTTTTAGTTTGGATGGAAAATTTCCTTGAGAAAAGGAAGAATAATAGTTAAAACCTTCAGAATATGAAAAAGGAATGTTCAGAGTTCATATTTTCTATACATCTATGCTTGATGAAAGACTGTTTATATAGACAAAGCCTTCTATAGATGAGAAGTATATAAGGCTTTAGAGGACTTGGGATAAAGGATACCTGTGTCTACCCCCAAAATAGTTTACAAAAGACTGAAGCATTGTGGTGGATGATGTAACATTAGGAAGTACACCAAGAAAAGTATCACATAAAGCTTGTCTACATGAAGAACTAGCCCAAAATATCTGTCAAGGAATAGTTCTTCTACAGTAGCTGTCTGAGAGGATGTTAAAAGTGTCTTTTTTAGTCCACTTTGAAAGTGGATTTAGCTAAACCACAGGAAAGCTTTTAGTAATTCTATGGGGAAGTTGAATGGAATAGGTGTAGTACTTCATGTTTTCAGAATACCCTCCCCATACAGATTTGTCTCTGCAGCAGTTTTGACCTTTTCTAGGAGAATTTTCCTTTTGGGTTCATGACAGAATACAGCTTCAGAAAACCTTTTAAGTTTATTTATGAAATAATAAGCATACAAATGCAGGCTCTTAAAAATGATATGAATATAACAGTGCTGATCATGAGCAGTTAAATATGCCATATAAACATTGATAATAAATTTCTGCCTCATACTTGATAACAGAAATCAATTCAACCTGCACTACTTTCAAGATCATAAAACTCCTGTATTTTTGGCACAGAAGAGGACAGAATTTTCCAAACAAGCCAGATGGAAAGTCAGGTTCTGGAATCCTTCAGCTTTTAAGCCTGGATGTGAATAACAAAGCAAAACACATATCATGGACATGGTCAAAAAGTCGAATATATTTTAGCAGCAGCCTAGGAAAAGTTTTGTTTTATGTTTAATGCTCAAAAAGTAGTGCTTAGCAGTGTTTCACCAGAAGAACTGAAACTGAACAGGATGCAATTCAAATTATCATCCTTGTCACAATGATCTCATCAGATTTTTCTAATGTTAAAAGATGTAATTTTGTAAGTACTTCAAAAATAAGGTTTGCCATTCTCATCAAAGGGGCCGTGTTAGGTAGATATATTATTCTAATATATCATTCCACATTTTCACAATAAGAATAAAGAACTTTTTAGTAAAATTCCCATGTTTAGCTCTTTCAGCTGTATATACTATACCAAAGTTTAAAAGATGATTCACGAACAGAAGATGGTATAATTTGTTATGAATCCTTTTAAGATGGTGGGTTAAATGTATTCTCCATGTGAAGGAACTTTCTTTGTAATCCACTAATTCTTTCACACTCTGTTCTCATGCTTTGCTCTGCTTCAAATGGGGTGTTTCTTCCCCTTCCACAGCAGACAACACATGTGCTGTAAGAGTTCAGCACAAACAGAAAGTATTGTGGAGTTTCTCAATGGAATGATGTGCCTTTCTAATGTTGTTTAGGTTCTCACCTGCTTGGGAAAGATACAGCCCCTTGCCTTTACATGTGTACTGTGTGAAAAGTATTGTTGTGTCATAAACGGGGAAAACTAGGCAGGTTTTGGTTTTTGCAGTGTGTGACCTGCCCTGGCTGAAGCACCCAGCGGCTCCCAAGAGGGCCCTGCAGCTGTTTGTGGCACAGGCGGCGGGGTCTGCCAAGCTTCCTCTATGTGGAAACTCCTCAGCTGCAGAGAGCCAACCATTGGTCTTGCCTGCCTTTTATATGGTAAAATGTTTAGCCTCTGGTTTTATTTGCAAAATAGTTTTAGTAAATATATCACTTGAATCTAATAGCAGGTCCTAGCAGTAGAATGGGAATAGCTATTAGTGACTGCAAAATTGTCAAAGAACCAAACTTAGTAAGAGCCAAAATAATAAAGAAATTGATCCCACTCCTCCACCAGTTCAGTCTGCACATATTATCTGAATGTGATGTCAAAACAACATGGGCAGCTATAACAGATTAAAACCGCTTTTTGTCTTTTTTTTTTTTTTTCTTGAAAGACCAAACTTTTCTGTTACTGTGTTTGTGACTTTGCTTCAAGGACATAGGGCTAGACTTTACGGTTTGTTTAGCTATGACGGGATGACAGACTAGGGGGGTGGTAAGGGGAGCTTAGTTTTGGAATGTAAATACATGTAGAGCTCTTCTCCTTTTGTTTAGCATCTCTTTAAACTAAGACAAAAAAAATCAGTGAATGAATGAATAGCAGCATGGTGAAATACCTAAATGTTTGAGTTAAAATTTTTGGATGTTTGAAATCCTATTTGGATCCTTTTCCCAGATCGCTGTGCATTCATATGCACTCAGCAGGAAACTTCATGGAGATGCACATTTGGGCAGAAGGTCTTTGGCGGTGCCTTTTTCTTAACTTGTGTCTTTTCTTCTTTTGAAGAAAGTAATGGCTTAAGTCTGACTGAAGAACAATCTTTTTTGTATGTTCCTTATAAGAATTTACTTATGGTTCACAGATTTTACCCACCATCTATGTCTGCAGTCCTTTGGATTTAAAACAGCATATATCCTTCTGCAGACAACAGGAAACGCCAAATTAAAGACTTAATGACATACTGCTGAAAGAAGACAAAAGGTGACAAATTATAAAACAGCCAGCTAAACTTTTAAAGAAAACGCTGGAAAAAATCCCACATTCAAACAGCTTGAAAAGGATATGGATATTGTTACACTTGCAGACATGTTAATAGAAATTAGATTGAATCATGTTGAATATAAACTTAAACATTTGAAAAGAACAGGTTTCAAAAAAATAGTATTTTTCCTAGAACAATGAAAACAGCTCCAGAGTTATTTTTAAAAAGTGAATACTTTAATAAGTTTTAACCTTGTTATTGGATGTCTAAACCATAGACTCCATTTTTGTAATTGTGAAACCAGTGAAAATGTGACTTCTATCCTTTAAAAATTATTAACCTCAGTTGCTGATGTAAGTGCAGTTGTTTTCATTTCCCCTGCAGTTGTACCTTGGCTGTGTTCTCCAGACTGGCAGCCTCTGGCTTGATTTACTATGGGTGGAACATCCTTTGATCTTCTGTTGAGTTCTGGAGAGATGGTGGAAAAGAAGCAAGATAAGTGAAAAAGAGAAGGGAGGGAGGAATATACAGATGAAAAAACAAAGTTACAGACCTTTTCTCTCTGATCCTAGGGATCTTAATCCTCTAATTTATTTAATAATTTTAATGTTTATGTTCTTTGATGGTAAACATTTTAGGTTTTAGTATCCTTGATGCCATGAACTTAATTTTGAAGTGGAGCACTTAGTAAATTAACAGGAGATGCTGCTTTTGGGTAGGAAATGGCAAATATGTGAATAATTTTCAACTGATAGTTTTGAGAACAGTTGTGTTGCATTTACATTAACTACTCCTCCCAGTTTACCTTAAAGATATGTACTTAAAGGGTTACCTAGTCAGTACCTTACTTATACAAACCTGAAATCAGATGAGAGGGAATCTGTCAGTAACTTCACAGTAAACAATCATCATGATAAGACTCCACTGAATATTTTTATTCATATGCTGTTAAAATTATGTTTCTATATTCCTGTCACTGCCACTGTAATATTCAGAAATACATAGGACACATACACAGTACCCATTTGACTGATAAATGCTGTTGATGCATTGGGGGGTTTTGTTCAGTGGGTGGTTGGTTTTGGTTTTTGTTGGGTTTTTTTGGGGGGTGGGGCAGGGGGCATTTGGTTGGTTTGGTTGTGGGGGGTTTTTGTTGGGTTTTTCTAAGAAGTTGAAAAAAAGAGGGCTGATTGGTTGGGGATTCCTAGTGGAATCCAGTTGCATATTAAGAGAGAGCAAGCTCTTTATTCATTACTTCAGTTCTCCTGAAAAGGAATGTTTAAATAGGAATGTTTGCAGGCCTATGTGAAGTGTTCTAACTCTGTTTATGATGATAAATTCCATTGCTCACCTAACACTTAAACAAGCATCTTTATCCTCTGTATATGCCTCAAAAGAATTTTGCCATGTATATTTGTTTTATATAGAGATATATAAGACACAGTTATCTGCCACTGTGCTGAGAATATTCTGACCAGCTTTATCTCCTTTTTGGAATTTTTCTGCGTCCATCTGCCGTTTTTGTTGTTACACACACATTCTAAACTCTGGGGCTCAGCCTCTGTTCTGTATGTGCAGTATCTATTGCAATGGGTGCAACTCAACAGCTGTGCATCAGGCAATGCAGTAAAACAGAATGATTAACAAGTGTGTGTGTCAGATGAGCTGTTGTCATTGTCAATGTGCAACACTAAAAAACATTGTGAGATAAGTGAAAGAGAGAAGACCCACCATTATTTTTTATTCTTGATAATGTGAGAGGCCGATTTAATTTCTTTGGCTTAAGCTGAACTGAAATGTTTACCCCACCTCTTTCCATTTGGAAAAAAAAAAGCTTGCCATTCCAAAAGCACTCATTTTCTTACTGCTTCAGCAGTTAGAAACTTGATTAATTTTTAGTTGGGCTTGCTTATAAAAGTGTTAAAAGTCCATTTGATGTTTGTCTTCCCCACTGCTTCTCAAAATGTTTGTAAGCTGAAGTGCTTCTTGGTCTTTTAAAAAATACATGGATAGTCAAACTCAAATCATAGTAATTTCTTGATAGTCTGTGCTCTTGAGGGTATTATTCAGGCTAGTTTTGAAGAACTGAACAGCCACACTGTATTTATGTGCATCATAGGAGAAATACACATTTGTAAACTCTCTTGGGCTGTAACTGGGTTGTAATAGATGTCTGTACAGCACATCATGCAGTGGGGCCCCAGTCTCTAGTGGGGTTTGTAGATTCTACCATGATAAAAATAATAAAGGAGAATCTTTTTGTAAAGATAATTTAACCTCAGGGTGTTGCCTTTTTGTGCATACATGTGTGTATATATATATATTTATATGCACACACACATGCACACACACACAAACTCAGCTATTCAGTTATTAGCATTTAAGCCAAAATTTTTGTTTTAATACCAACAAAACCATTAGTTTCTCATGTGAAATAGAGTAATGTTAAATTTTATAAAAATATTCCAAATCTAATTTACAAATAAATTGAAAGTAATGATGAAGTATAGGAATTATTTTTGAAAAAAAAATTAGTTTCTCTTATTCATATGATGGAAAAATATTAATTCAGATATTCTCCAGTGATTTTCAGTATCTGGTAGATTTGGAGCAGTGCTTGGAATATGATGATCTTGCAGAATTAATGAGTAATCATGAACAGTATTCAGCAAGTGAATTTTAAGTTTTAAAATGTAGCTGCTCATGTAAAGTCCTGCCAGAAAGCAAAAACAAAGAAGGAAAAAATCAGTAATCTCGGTTAAATCTGACACTAGCTACAGCGAAGGAAATTTTCTGATGGTGAGGACTACCTTCTGACAGCAACAAGGAAAGGGCCATTAATCCCGCAAGAGGGAGACAGTGAATGTGACTGGCCTTGAGGTACTTGGCTGGTATGGAGTGGAAGTGGCAAAAGAGTAATAGGATTAGGGCTGTTCCTTCTTTAGGACTTTCTACCTTTCCATTTGTGGTTGGAGGAAGATGAGAGCCAGCTCTTAGCTCACCTGGTTTTTTCAGAAGCCTCTGGCTCCTAAAATTAAACTTCATGGGTGTGGAGGACATCTTTTTGTTACATTTAGGTGCAAGCAAATAGAAGTAGTTTGCAGGTTCTGCTGAAAAACAAATAATAGTTACACCCAAAGCTAATTTTGTATTAAAGGAAAGTACATGCTTTCTGAGCAAGTTCAGGTATAATATTCCAACCATGCCAGCATAAAATTAGCTCTCTTTACAGCTTTAGTTTCTCTTGATGCAAATATTATTTTAATCTTGGTTTAGACTCTGTGGAGAGAGCATAGTGGTTAGTCCTAAAAACTGTCCTGTGTTTATGCCCAGAAGCTGTCTGCCCAGTGTGTTACAGCCATAACTTCAAAAGCCAGTTTGCAGGAACGGGAAACAGTGGTTTTACTCCTGTGTTACTTCAGCCTTGGGTCAGAACTGCGGAGCTGCCAAAATTGCTAGTCATCATGGTAGTGTGAATCAAGGGGTTTGTTTCTTTATTACTGAGAATGCCAGCAATTCTAGAAATTAAGCAAGACTGTCGACCAAATTTGCACAGGCTATTGAACTATCAACTTGATGCCATCAAAGGGCATCAACTTTTAGTAAGATATGGTCAAAATTATCTTCTGCTGAAAATCCCCACAGGCATCGAAGGAATGATGCTGTGAAGAACAGACCTGCCACTGGCAATGCTCCAGCCCTGCAGATGTGAGGCGGAGGAGGTTCTGCACGATTAGGGGAGTGGAGAATACGCTGCATTCAGCCTGAAAACTCTGCCCTTGTTTACAATCCTAGGTTGCTTAATATGGGTAGAAGGTGGCAGAAACTAAGAATATTTCATAAAATTGTGTAGGCAAAAAGTGAAAGCAAAAGATGAAAACAACAAAAGTTGAACTATGTTTGCAGTGATTTAGAAAGCGATCATAGTTCAGCCTATGTACAAAAGGGCTTGTCACCTCTCAAAAACGCTCAAATAAATAAAAATCCATAATCTTAAAACTGGCCCCATGAAAACTGTCAAACTGTGTTTTGAAAGAATGATTTTTTGGTTGGTTTGCCATGTATTTTTGATGTCATTGAAACACAGCTCTCTTGCGGTGCACCAGACATTTTAAAGTGGTTTATAACTGTTATCTTGGCTACCACTGCTATTCTGCATTGAGCCAATGGGACTCTTCACCACTCCAGTGAAGTTTTCTAACCACTGACATGCAACTTAACATAAACCACTGTAACTTACCTTGTGCACTTCTTGAAATGGATAACCCAGTTCCTTACTGCTTTGTCTCATTTCTCAGGGGGGGAGATAGGATGGATTTGTGTAGTTTTTGTTGGGTTTTTTCTTCTTGGTGTTGATCTCCCCCCATAAAAAGCTCCTGGACTCATATTTCTTAATTAAAAAAAAATATTTTAAACTTAACAGTATTGTTTTGTAAGTAGAATGCACTCATCTAGGTTTTCACCCCAGTATGAGCCTTTTTGACTCTCCTTACAGTACCTCTTCCTTGTGATAGCTTGCACATAGGGATGTTCCATTTAGCTGCCCTTCTTCTGAAAGTTCATACCCTGCTCCCAGGCTGCTCCTTCTTGAAATTTGCCAATTACACAGCTCAAGACATGAAGTAGCCATTTGTTACTTGGCTGGTGTCTCCTTCTCTCTCCTCCTAGATGATATGTGTTCCTCTTGTGTTTTCACTCTTACTGTGTTTGTGTAGCACTTATCAAAACAGACCCAAACAATGTAATGGGTGTTATGTGTCAATGATAATCAAGCCGCAGTGTTTAAACTGCTTTGTGAAGGTTTGGGTTCCCTCAGTGTTCTGAGGTGTGTTTGGAAACAATTAGGTCTGTTTTTTGGAAAGAGATCCTTCAGAGTAGGAACAGTTTTTCTTAGTCCACTCTGAAAAATTCCAACAAAGGCAAGTTTTCTGTTGAGTGGTTTAAATCGTTCTGGGAAATGACAATCTAGATTCATTTTTCTACACTCTAACTTTGCATCTGAAAGATACTGTTGCTGAAACACAAATTAAATCGCTAATGTAATAGCCCTCAGACAAATGCTGAGTTTAATGGACAGGTTTGTATTATAGTCGTGTCTCTACTGGGACACAGGTTTCAGTCAGGGTTTGTCATATGTAGTATGCATGTTTTGTTGAAACCATTTGCAAATAACTGCATCTGTTAGCTATTGGTGTCCGTGCTTAATAGGCAAGTTTAAAATAACTGCTTATACTTATGTGCTTCTGATTCTTTCTTTTGCAAAACAGATGAACCTCTGTATTCCAAGAATTGTTCCAAATCATATTTTCTGGCAGTGCTCCTACCTTTAGCCATTGTATGAATTAAAATATGCTTTCCAGCTCTTGCCTAAGTTGTCAGAAAAGTCTCTATAGAATTGACATGCAAACAGTTTTTGCAATCTTTTTTTTTTTTTAAGCAATGTTAAATTTGCTTGAGCAACATCTCTTGTTTTGACTAGTGGAGGATCTAAAAATACACTACTGTATTGACTGAACTAATTACATTTCAGATCTAGCCACTACCATCTGGATCTCTCTCTTTCTGGTTACATTTTTATTGCACAGATTGCACGAGTGATTAGTACCATGAATGAGTTGTCCAAATTTTGTTCTGGGTGTTAGCAGCAGCTCTGAAGAGCTGCACACAGGTTGCCATGCCCTTTGTCTTCCCCTGTGAATACTGCATTTCAGTCAGGGAGTCCCCAAGTCATCAGGGATGTGGAGGAAGTGGACGGTCCAGTGGCAAACTGCCAGGGTAGCCAGGACCCACCTTCTTACCAAGACAGACTGCAAGGAAGCTGGGTTTCTCTAGTCTGGTAAAGAGAAGACTAAAATGCAGTAAGAATACTTGAGATGCAGTTAGAAAGATAATGAAATCAAGCTCCTCTTGGTAGAGCAAGGTAACATAAGGGAAATAGCCAGAAGTTGTGTGTTGGGTGGCTCAGTCTGGATACTGGGAGAAGATCTCCCCCAGGAGAACATGGTTGCACTTGGACAGAGGAGTTATGGAGTGTCTCTTCAGAGACTTTAAAGACTCACAGAGAGAAAGCCACAACTGACCTGCCAGGTGATGGTGTTATTCCAGGCTGCTGCCTGAAGTCACACTGAGTGAGCTACAGAGGTCCTGTTACCCCTTTGCTGGGGTTTTGTGATGCCCATGAACAGAACCTGGGTGGGATCTTGATTCCTACCAGTGGATTGTGGACAAAACTTTCTTCTCAAGCCAAATGCTCTGCCAGGCCACAGGTTTCAGCCTTGGTAAGTAGCTATTATGTAACTGAAACTTTCTCAACGTTTTCAGCCCACGCGCCACTTGAATTGAGAATTTTTCATTCCTTTCTATAGTGTATAGCAAGTACCTGAGGAGTACAGTTTATTTGCGATAGATAGATAGATAGATAGATAGATAGATAGATAGATAGATAGATAGATAGATAGATAGATAGATAGATAGATAGATAGGCTAAGGGGCATGCTGCCTGAGGGAAGCCTAGCTGAAGCTATCAAGTTGAGTTCAGGCTGAAGGCTCTCCTGCACTTCAGTGAAAGATTCTGTACCACATGGCAGCAATGCTTGCATGAAGTCACAGAGTAACTCTTGACAATACTGTGCACTTCTCTGTTCTTTCTGCTGTTTCTAAGATCATTTTAACATAGTCTTTTCCATCTCATTCTTGTACCATACAGCTTTTTGCTGTTAGCAGAATGTCACAGGTTATAGCTTGTGAATAAAACACTGAAACTAGACAGAGTATCTGATGGTGTGACTGTCCCCATCCATGAAAAGCAAAGGTCTTTTATTTACGTACCTCATAAGGAGTGAGCTACTGTTGCTTCTGAAAGATCTATGGAAAGTTTTCAAAATATAGGAGGGTTTAAATTCTGCCAGCCCAAGTTCACATATTTGTGGTAGAAAGTGTTCAAAAAGCAGCAATCCAAAGTCATGCAGACCACTAGTATCAGCAAAAATGGTAACCTTTTTATTACTTGAACCAGCCAATAATTTAAGAACGAACACATTTTAGGGGAGGCTGTCAACAACAAATAAGGTATGTAGCAGTGCTGATCAGCTGGGACCTGTGTACTGTAGTGAGGCATGAGAAATTCTCAAACAAATCTGGTGATGCATGGATTGAAAAGATGGAGAAAGTTTGTTAGATACGGGATTTAAAAAACCATCTTGATTTTTTTTTTCTATTTTTTTCTCCCAGCCATGTCTTCATCCACTTTTTTCTCATTTCCAAGCTGCAAATTTTTGTTCCCAATAGTGGTACTAACACTGCTGTTGGAGCCAGATAGAGATGTCTTTGCTGTAAACAGAATCAGTGAAATTCTACAACCTTCAGTGTACCTTCCTTTCTTTTCAGAGAGAGGTGTTTGTTCTAGGATGTCTTCATGGTCCAATTTACAGTGCAGCCACACTGCACTGTAACATGGGAAGGCTGTAAACTTCTTCTAGTCATTCTGTTGCAGAATGTAGCAAATGGAATACTTCCCAAGTGAAAAATTGCACTAGTTCTGCTTCCACGCTGCTAGCTGTTTTCTGTCCCATTATACTGTTTGTCAGTCAATGCTACATTAACATCTAATACCATTTTCTTCTCCAATTATTTTCTTTGTGTTTACAAAGCAAGTCTACAACATTTTTTATTTTTTGTGTAGGTCTGTTTTCTGTGTTTAGTCTTTGGGCCAAAGCAGCTTCTCTTCAAGAGGGATCAAAAACAGTTTGTCAGTGATAGCATGAGGTTTATGACCTGCTCCATAGGGCATAATTAAATGTGGAATTCAGTCCCTTCTTGCAGAATAACTTTGACACATCTGGTTTAAACAGTTTTAGTGCAGTGAGGAGATAAGTAGAAGTTTCTTTGCACAGTAGATTAGTTTCAGATGAGGTATAGGATCCTCTCAAATTCAGGTTCACATGAGAAGTACACCAGTGGGACAGCCACCCAAGGAAAGTGCATAGTCACCCACTGAATATGTTAAAATAATGGTAGGCCTGCAGTGCAATAAAATAAAAGAGAAAAAAACAAATGTCTTGTCACAGTCCCAGAAGGAAATGTAGGGTAATTACCCAGAAAAGGAGAAGGACCAGTGCTGAATTCTTTTACAAAATCCCTATTCTTTCCCTGCTTTCTTTGCCAGAGCACCTCTGATCTAGTTTTGTTCCATGTTCCCCTTCAGTATGTTCATGTTTTTACAGATATAGCACGTTTTATGGCACCCACTAAAGTTATCTGCTGTGAAATTCAATTATTTTAATACTTTGTCCTTTTGTTACCCTTTTCTAATGGATTGCCAATACATATTGCTTTCTCATCAGATACTGATAGTCCCTTTAGTAGACTTTACTATTCTGTAAAATGGTGATGAACACGCAATATGGCTTATAGGTAGTGAAGTACAAAGTAGTTGTTTCAGCACTTTACTCTGAATAGAAAAATATAGTTTGTGTCTGCTTAATATTCACTAGGCTATCCAGTGTTTAAGTGTTTCTGGTAGGTAACTGTGAACATTCAGACATCCCGTTGCTGCATACATTTTAGGAATATACTTTTCCTCATTTTGAGGACAATTAAGATATGAAGGAGAGGTTTAGTAGTATATGCATGCATTAAGGCAGTGTTTGTGAAGGTCTTACAAAGTCTTAATATGAACTGTGTGTTTATTTGTGTTAAAAGTAGGATACCTGGTCTGAATTGCTGACTGCTGGAAGTTAACAAACTGGTATAAATAAAGTATGGCACATCATCATGCAGATAATTTTTTATGTAAATTACTTCTAGTTCACATTTTATTGCTTAAGTAATTTTTAGTTGTATGTTTTGTCAAAGAAGACTAGTTGGGAATCTGAGAAGTATGATATTTAGGTGGTCAGTTGTAAAATCTGTGAAGTAGCTCAAGAAATGTCTCACTTTTTGCACAGACAGCAGAAATACAGTAGTTCTTGACAAAAATTGAAGTGATATAAAATATGTTGAACAAATGCAAGTGTGCTAGGTAAGTCCTTTGATCACCTGTCTCGTTGGAGGAAGGGGGATGGAGATCTATGTGGCAACAAAGGCACAAGGGTTATTGATGTGTTAGAAATGGTGCAAGTTCCTTAGAATGGCCACATAGGAATTAGGGCTTCTTTTCCCCCAAAAGGTGGTGGGATCAATAGCCCAAGTACATCTACACCAATGCACACAGCTTGGGCAACAAACAGGAGGAGCTGGAAGCCTTTGCACAGCACAAAAACCATGACATAGATGCCATCATGGAAATGTGGTGGGAAGACTTGCACAACTAGAGTACTGTAATAGAGGGCTATAAATCCTTCAGAATAGATTGGCAAGGAAGGAGAAGCAGTGAGGTAGCCCTCTAGGGCGTGTTTTGATTGTCTAGGACTTAACAATGGTGACAAGAGGGTTGACTGTTTATGGGTAAGGATCAGGGGAAGGATGACAAGGCAGATATCCTGCTGGGAATCTGTTAGAGACTTCCCAACCATGATGGAGAAGCAGATGAAATATTCTGTAAACATCTGGGAGAAGTCTCACGATCACTGGCCCTTGTTCTTGTGGGGGTCTTCAACATAGCACATAACTGCTGCAAATTCAGTATAGTGGAGAGTGAACAGCCTAGGAAGTTCCTGGAGTGTGTGGAAGACCATTTCCTCACACAGCTGGTGTGTGAGCCAGTGAGGGAAGATACCCTGCTGGACCTGCTGTTTGTGAGCAGAAAAGGATTGGTGGGTGATGTGGTGGTCAGAGGCCATCTTAGGCACAGCTATGGTGAAATTAAGGAGTTTTCAGTTCTTGGACAGGTAAGGAGGGGGTTCAGCAGAACTGCCACCCTGGACTTGCAGAGGGCAGACTTTGGTCTGTCAAGGGGCCTGGGTGACAGAGCCCTTGAGAGGCAGCCCTGAGGGGCAAAGGAGTCCAGGATGACTCTTCAAGGAGGAAATCCTGAAGGCACAGGAGCAGGCCCTGCCATGTGCCGAAACATGAGCCAGTGATGGAGGAAACAAAACTGGCTGAACAGAGAGCTTTGGATGGAACTCAGGAAATAAAAAGAGAGTTTGTGACTTTTGGAAGAAGGGGCAAACAACTGAGGAAGACTACAAGGATGTTGGGAGGTTATGCAGGGGGAAAATTAGAAGGCCCAAAGCCTAGCTAAAACTTAATCTGGCTACTCACATAAAAGGCAATTAGAATACATTAACAATAAAAGTAGGACTAAGGAGAATCTCCATCCTTTATTGAATGCAGGGAGAAACATAGCAACAAAGGATGAGGAAAAGGCTGTGGTACTTAATGCCTGTCTTGCCTCAGGCTTTAATTGTAAGATCAATTGTTTGCTTAAGACTATGAGCCCAGTTGAGAACCACCAGAGGGTACTGAGGGAACTGGCAGAAATGCTCACCAATCCACTTTGCATCACTTACAAGCAGTTCTGGCAAACTAGGTAGGTCCCAACCAACCTTCCCAGAGCCTGGCAAGTATAATGCTGATCTACAAGAAAGGCCAGAAGAAGGATCTGGGAACTATGGCCTGTCATCCTGACCTCAGTG
>VYZT01039602.1:0-104792 GCA_013400735.1 Pomatostomus ruficeps
TGCAAAGTCAGGGCAACAGACATCAAAGTCAAGCATGACTCTTAGGTCAGGTCAAGAAAACACAGATTAAAGAAGAACAAATTCTTAGTGGCAAACATTGCTGAATATCCATTATAATAAATGTGAGGGAGCCACACATTACTAAAGCACATGGAAACCTGTCTAAACAGCTCTTGCATAAACTCTCACATGGGTTTGATATTTTGACCCTATGTGATGTAACAACTAAAACCTACTCTGCTAAATCACATTGCACAGATAGGACATGAAGGGAAAATTAATTATTTGCTGCATTCCCACAAATCCAAGACATTGATAAGCTCATATGTGCAAATAAAAAGGAAACGTATATGAAGAGAAAGCAAAATGCTATCAAAGGTTTGGACCTATTACTTCATATAAAACGCAAAATAATTACTAATTATGCAGCTAAAGCAGGAATGATAACAAAACACTTGTGTTCTATGTTCAAAAAGAAAACACTTCACATGTTTCATCAATGAATAATGAAAATGACCACATAGTCATTCAACATGTAATAAGACAGAACAGAAATCATTCTCACCAATTAGTTCCTAAAACATAGTCTTGGATTCTTAACTATCTATGCTTCAACTATTTTAATTCTTGGTGTACTTCAGAACTACGGAAAGAACGTGAATATTTTGCCAATTTTAAAAAGTAGCAAGGGGGATGTAGTAATGTGCCAGTAGTTTGTTTACCCTAGCTGCTATTGCCAAAATGAACTCAATATCTGACTAATTAAAAACCAATTATCATATATTACCACTCTTGGTTCTCTTGCCATTCCTCAAAATGTGGGATGGTAGTCGTGTATGCCAAATGCTCCATCATCCCTGAAGTTGTTGATAGAAATACCTGTGTTAAATGAAGAGTTAGTTTCAAGTTGCATACATTCTTTACATTTATGCTTCATACATTTTGTACAGCATTTGTTAATGTATGCATGTTTATATTATATATAACTTCCAGCATACAAAGCAATTATACACTGAAAACTGCACTCCACCACACAAGGGAGTGTTTTTACAAAAAGAGATTGTTGGTGTATAAATAGCTGACCTTAGGACAGTCATTAAGTAGTACAATTTACTGTCTGGACAGCAGATGGTTCCACCCTATCAAATTCCATATATATGTGTGTGTGTGTGCGCATGCGTGTACAAAAACATCAGGGGAAATTTGGAGTAAAAATTTATGTCTGAAACACTTTGAATGAAGGCAGAAGTAAGAGACCTACCTCACTTGCATGTGAACTGAATGCCTAGCCATATGATTCAGTAAAGAGCTTAAGAACCTGTGGCGGTGGCCCAGCCCACCTTCAGTATGAGAATAAATGAAGACATATAGTGCATACATTTTCCCACCCAGGACAGTGAGCCTGAGGAGGAGCCTGAAGGTGGAGCTGAGGTGCCGGCCGCTCCCCCGCCTATCAATCTTAAGTTCGTCTCCTCCCTGTTATAAATATTCATTATGTTCCAGAAAGTTCTGTTGTTTCATGTTCCTGGTTAGTTTGAATTTGTTCCTCCCCTTGTTTGAAGTTATTGGGTACCTGTCATCGTATGTAATTTCCCTATTGGTTTATCCCCTTGAATGGCCCTTTTTCTGGCGCTTTAAACCCCCTGCAACCGTTGCTTCTTGCTCTTTTGTAGCCCGTCCTCTTGCTGGTGAGTTGTCCTGTCCCTCAGGGTCGGGAATAAAGTACAAGACTGCTGCTACGATTGAGCCCCTCTCTCCTTTGTCTCCACCGTCCAATGTGGGTTACAGCGCAGATAGCTCTAGCCAGAGTTCATACTGCACTGCAGAGCCACAGGTGGTCCCGCCACCGGGGCACTTGTGGTCTTGTTGCCTGCTGACTACTGGGTGGTCAAGCAGACAGCGACAAGAACCATGTAGCTAGGAAGTAAAAGAACAGGAAAAAAGGACAGGAAAGCTGCTGGAAGCTGATATTAATAAAGAGATATAACTGTGCTTTTTCTTTTTCTTTCTTTATTTATTAAACTTGGCAAAAGTCTTACTTTTATTTGGACTACAGACAGAAATTATTCTTTAATTTCCTTTTCTTAGGTATGTTGCAGAGGTGGTTCCTCTGTGAGATCAAAATGTGTACTGTCCTATGGATGCACTGATCTTGCAAGCAAGGTTGCTGAAGCTGTCTTTAACTGACCAGAGTGCAATAAGACTGCAAAAGATGCCAAAGCAATTACAGGATGTCCTCCCAGAAAGTTGCATGGGAGAGCAAGATGGTAATGCAAGGTAATCTCATGGAGAAGAGATCTTTCTGGGGTTAGCATTAACCAGAGGTTCCCTGTAAGGCAATGAGCAGTTTTGGTAAGCCCCAAGCTGTCTCTGGAACCCAGTCAGTAGGAAACACTGTTTTTCAATATGAATAGAGAGATTTTGTTTTATCCTGCAATATCACATTTTTTTAGTCTATTGTGCAAAGTTAGTAAGATTTTTTTAATGCAAAGACTGAAAAGAAAGTATATATTAGGAAGGTAAAGAATATTTTTTCCAACTGATTTCAGAAGTAGTCCTCAGTGATAAATATCACTGAAAAGTTTTCTTTTGAGGAATTTTAAAAAGTTTCCCAGTCTCAAACTCTAATGAACATTCTCATGAGTGCTTTGGAAATAAACAAGCCACCCTGACTTGCCAGATTTGCAGTAGATGGAGTAATACTAAAAGATTGTATACAATACAAAAGATTGATGAAGTAATACTAAGGACAGGGCAATCATAAAGAATGATCTGACCTGCTTGATAGACTGGCCTGATTAACCATGGTAAAATCTAACACACTGAGGTGTGAATTATGATTAAAGGACTGCCAAATGTATGTTAGAATTTACTCCCCCATGCAAAAGGGAAGACTGGAGTGTGGAAAAAACTAACTCACCAGCTTATGGAAGACAAGCAACTTGTCAGAAGTCTCTAAAGGCAAATGCAGACAACTGGATTCTATATATAGAAATTGGAAACTCATTTATATGTAAGAATATAAGAATAACAAACCAATGTTAATCTCAGTGTATAGCAGTAGTGGGAAGGGTACTGGAGTCTGCATTTGATGAAGGGACAGTGAAGAATTGGAGGGAGTACAAGAGCAGAGATACAGCTGGATACATCAAATAAAAGGGAGTTTATAATCAGAATTTGAAGAGTTGTATCTCCTGGTTTGACATAAAGAAGACTGTGATGTAAACTAGGTATATTTTATAAACTCAATCCTAATAAGTTAACAGTGGTTATGCAATGGCTTTTAAGTTACTAGGAAAAGATGTAATGTGCCAATGTCTGGGCTCTGGCCAAAATAAACGAGGCTGGAAACAAGGTGCATACTCATTGCTGGAAGATGATCACTGACCACAGCATAGCTCCATGAAATGTGGTGACTTCACCATCCCTGATATCTATAATGGAAGAGGGATCATTTTTCTTCGAGACAGACTTTGGTCAGCCACAGATGATCAAGACTGACAAACTGGTAGGACCATTTAGCAAGCAAGAGTGGGAAAGCCCAGAAAACTGTCCCTCAGTGTTCTGCTAAAGGCTTATTATGTACTTGCAAAAAAAGGATTGCAAAGGCAAAGAATGCAATTAAGGTAGATGTCCCTGCAGGCTTAGCTTTAATGTCCAACAGCTTTGAAAGCCTTCTTCACCTATCCTAGGACCTTCCAGCTTTATTTATTACAGTCCTTACTGAACTTCCTCTTTGGGTTTCAAATGTGAAAGGTGTAAAAAGCCTCCTTCAAATCTGTTGAATCTTGGGTCAGGCCTGACAGAAAATGTCTAAAATGAGACACTTTTTAAATTATTCAAAAAGTCAATCTACTTGGTGGGCATCCTAGAAGAAAAGGCAAGCACAGAGCCACATGGGAGATACCCAGCTCCCCACTGTCATGTGAGTGGCTGGACCTGGAAGTATTAGTGATACTCTGTAAGGAAATTGCATCTGCCCTGTTTGTAGCTGTAAGAACCATCCCTTGAAATGTGCACACTTACTGTACAAAGAAAGTGAACTGGTCAGGAGAAAATCAGCCCAGCCTGACTACAACATCAATTCTCAGACTTTAATTCTGGAAGGATAGGTGCAAAGTAAAGAATTGCTGAGAGACAGAACCTGTTCATAATCTACAAAAAGTATCTTCCCAAGCATCTGCCCTGGACAAGTCACACTGTTAAAGCTACAACTTTCCAGCAGCATAGAAATAAAAGCACGGCTATATCCAGAGAGCTCCCTTGCAGGAACAAGGCAGGTATTTCACACATATCCCTCCCTGTCACTGAAAGTTCTTCTCCTCTGTATTCTAAAATTGAGAGCTGCACAGAGCACTATTGTCCTTGGCTGTCCTGTCATTGCTGAAACAGCATGTCCTGCTCCCTCTGCCAGACTGATGATGCTATTTAAAGCTTCAGAGTTACATGACTCAGCCAAGCACACTGTGAATATCTTTATCTACTTGTTTGCAAAGTAGAGATAAAATCCTCCACGTTAGCCCTGAAATGTGGCTGACAGCCACAGAGGTCACCCCAGCAGCAGCCCAACCTGCTACCAACACTTCGCCACGTAAATCCAACACAGGAAGACACAAGATATGCCAGAGACAAGTATAAATTGGGAAAGGAGTGGCTTAAGAGCAGCCCTGCAGAAGAGGGACCTGGGGGTGCTGGTCAGCAGCAGGCTTAGTATGGGGCAGCAGTGTGCATTGGCATCCTGGGATGCATCAAGCACAGCATTTCATATTCTATTCTATATCTTCTGCATTCCAAAGAATTTTAAATGTTACTACAGGTGATTTCAGTAGGCAACAAACTGTAGATAGTCTACTGTTATGTACACTGAGAAACTCAACACAACCCAAGTTTAACCTTTCAACCTAACCTTCTAAACGCACTACAGCAAAAAAGGCCAATCCCTCAAAATCCACAAACCCACAAAAACCCAACCAACCAACCCAAACCTGACAAACCAACAAGATATTTCATGAAGAATTAGGAAATTTCTACCATCTGTTAATAACTGAGAAATGAATGCTCTGGGAGAAACATAGAGTAACGGATTCGATCTGTGAAGTGTTGGTGTATTTTATGCTTTTAATTCAAACTAGATCATGGGTTACCTGTGGTGAACTTAATCAAAATAAGCTTATTCATATGTTTGGAGATAAATTGCATACTTGGTATGACTGTGTGCCTTTTAATCTCATGGGACTATTTCTCCACTGTTGTTGTTGGAGGTGATTTTTTAACAAACAAGTGAAGCATTTCAACCCTAAGGAACAAAGCAAGTAGTGAGAGGCATGCAAGAGGCTGGAGGATCTTTGCTACAGAGGCAAACACACTGCTCTTCTGTGTCCTCCCTCCTGGAAAGAGTGAGGAAGCCCAGAGTAGACAACCTCTTATCATTTGGTCCAAATAGGCAAATTTTGCTACATATGTCCATATCTGTGCTGGGTTTGATGAAGAGACAGTCCAATAGAAATTACAGCTGAGGGAGGCACAGATCATCCTGTAGCATCTTGTCATCCCAAATGATGTCCTTGTTATAGCAAACCTTTCCAGAACATCCAGGGACCTTTATAGGTCTGCACCATTCTTGTCTTCTCAGATCAAACCAGGCTCACAGCAACACTATAGTTAAAAAAAATTTCTGCTATCTCAAGAGGGAAAATAATGTTCCTGGAGCAGAATATCCTCCAGGAGGAGAATGCCCTACTGCAAACCACAAAATCTTCCTTCTTACACTGAGACAATGCAAAGCCCTTTCTCCCCCATGTGGGTGCTCCTAATTCTGCAGGTACTGAGTTCACACATCCAAAAGTAAGGACAAACCTGATGCCCCCCAGGACAGGGTTGGCCCTCCTGGTTGCCAGGGCACTGATGACTCATATTCAGCTTCCCATAGACCAGGACCCCCAGGTCCCTTTCCACAGTGCTGTTCTCCATACAGCATGTGCTTTTCTCTAAGCATGCAATGTGCCATGGAGCCAGACACAAACCTGTCTCAAAGGCTGCTGCTTGTCTCACCATCAGCTTGCAAATACAAAATCCAAGCCAAGTAAATAAAATACGCTTTTAATGTGGTCTCTCCTGAAGATGTAAGGCTTAAACACTTAAAGATCTTCCTCAGGGCAAAGAGCACCATGTTTATTCTCATTTTAGCACCTTTTTCTTTGTGGCTGCCCATCCTCTGTACCATACAATAATTCATAGTCCATTGTTGTAACTGAATTGCAATGATTTGCTGCAGTGAAATTCTTTGGAGAAAAAGTTTTTCTTTAGTCTTTTTTCTTCACCTGAGATTATCATTTAGTGTGATTGAGCAGGAATGCTTTGAAGCCTGCTGGCAAATAGTAAGAGACCTTCAGTCTCTCTGCAGGTTAAGAGGCATAAAAGCACCCTCTCTTGTCTGACATTATTTCTTTATCTGCCTTTTCCGTGCCACTGCTGTGCGCAAGGCCTGTATAATGAGTTCTTCATTATTCAGGATGTTGTATTCACCCAGCTGAACCAGACAGTCAAACGCCTTCTCAGTGTACTGAAGGGAATATGTTGAATATTCGGAACAGCAGCTGTAGAGATCAACCTTGCCATCTTCCATCTCTGACTCTGAGCGCTTCTGACCTGGGAGGGAGGGGTGAGAAATCACTGCTCAGAGAAATCACTCTGGAAGTAAACAAGCAAACCCCTAACAGAGGGAGGAAAGGAGGTGTCCCTCCACAGTGAGAGTTCACAGTGTAAATTACTCATTTGGCTTTAATTTTTTTTTAAAAACCAAATAATTCTTATTCAAATTGACAGCTCATTCCCTAAAAAGGGTGATTTATCTTACATGAGTCTGCACTGTAGTTCTTAGCTGTACCTGAAGGTACCTACAGTATGTATCTATGGATGTAAATATTAGGAAATACATCAAAGTTACCTGCAAACTGATTACCTGCAAGATAACTAGCTTAGGGATTGAAACATCAAAGCCCTGGCATCAAATCTGACATGGTTAAAAAAACTAACTTTGGGCAACAGAAAGGTTTGATGTATTGAAAAGAGTCAGCAGTGAAGTTCAAGAGTTGCAGTATTAAATATATTCCTTTTAACAGGCTGTCCATGATGTAAACCTTATTTTTAACATGTTTGAGAGTACTTACCTGGTGCTTTGTATTTTTGGAAGGTATCATTAACTAGTGGGAAAAAAAGCAGTACTGGTGCTCCTGGAGTCTCAGCACCATCAAAGAGGTAACACTCCTTCAGCTTTTTCCTGTCTTCTTCACTCAAGTCCACCCTGGGAAAAAGGATTCCCTGCTCAGAGCAGTACTTGCAGGTCTGGTCCAAAGCCTGGATCAAGGAACAGAGCAGTACTAAGACTTAAAAGAGGATTTTAAGACTCAGGATTTCTTGAGGTCCAGTAACAAAGTAGACATTTTCTAAGCTTGTTGTGCAAAAGCTCTTAAACCCCCAGTGGAAAGCACTGTGTCACTGGACAGAAGGTTTTTTTTGTTTGATGGTTTTTTTTCTGAGTCTTAGCACAATACAGTTTATCATACAAGAAAAACTAACAAGATTATGTGCAGCCTATAAATGATGAATCACACTTCATCATTAAGCTTAAAACGCTAAAGGTTAAGACTTTTAGTAGGACTAGTATAGAAAGTACATAAGTTTTAAAAAATTATAGGTATACACATGTTGAAGATGAAATAAAGACTGTCTCAATTCCTCTCACCTGTATCTGGGATCCTGCACTGTAATTTAAATGCAGGATGACGTCCACCTTTCTCTCTGGTTTTAAAAGTGGCATGACACTTGTATTGATGAAAAATCCAGTATCCACCAGGGACAGGAATTCATCTGATTGTGTCAGCTGGTTGGGAAAAGTGTCTAACACAGTATCTGAAAAAAAAATTTTCTTGCTATAACTGCAATAGTGCAAAACCTGTTAGCCTGCTTTCCACCCTTATACCATGTCCACAGAGCCCTAACTGGTTACAGTCTTTGGGGAAGGGAGATTTGCCATATCCCTTTCTGCCCTCTCAGCTCTAGTCACATGCAGTTTTGGACCTGCAGTAGCAACATTCATGCAGGGGATTTACTGTGCCAAGTGTGTCTTTGAAGAGAGGAAGGACCTGGTGGCTCAGCCTCAGGAGATGTGTGCCACCAGCAAACCACAGACACGTAGCTCAACACCACACCATGCTACATCCTGCAGCATGATCAGTCACAGATTGATCTAAGAGAGATTCTGCCCAAACCTGGCCTCCAATCTCAGAGAATGGGTTTCATGTCAAATTTGGGGGTTTGTTTTGTTCAGTTTGTTTATTCTCTCCCCAGGCCTACAGGTCTTCTGTTACCTTTCCACCTGCAGAAGTGCGTTTTCTCCAGGTAGTCGTTGTGCATCTGGAAGCCCTTCAGGAAGTTGTGCTCCTGGAAGATGCAGACGCGGTCAGAGAGGATGGCTCGCAGGGCACTGCCGAGGGGCCCAGGCGGCGTGAACAGCCGCGTCTGCAGCTCCTGTGGCTTCACTGGCAACGGGGGATCCTCCTCTGCCGGGGGAAAAGCTCGTAAATTCCACCTGCTTAGAGCAGGACCAGCCCTCAAGAAATCAAGGTGAGTAGTAAACCCTGGGGCTTTCTCTTTTTAAAAGGACCAACAAGCACAAATGACCAAACGAAACAAAATAAAAACCTACTCTTACTAGAAAAATACCATTTCCTTACACAGGCTTAGATGAAAACCCCCAAGATACAGTGCAAACAGCAATGAAAGTCTGCTCCAGACATACACACATTTGTGGAACAGACTGAATGCAGGCTTTGAAAAAAGACAGCTGTTGTGCTCCTTTGTATTACTGTAGCTCCCACCTGAAGCAGTTAGAATCCTTTCGTTTCATTAATAGTTTACAGATCAATCTTATTATTTCTGAACATTTTAATCATCTACCAACATCAGAGTGGAGGCCTGATAGGTCACAGAACCACAGATTTTTAAATTATTCATTTGTCCTTTGCAGTATGAGACATCTAACCCCATTTAACAATAAATACACAGTGAAAAAGAAGTATGATCATTTACCTATATTGTCAATTCGGTCCCGAGTCCACCTGTGCCAGAAATCTTCTGATGAATGGGACAAATTCCAGATATATAACACATTGAATGAAAATAAACTACTCCACATGCCTGTAAAAGAAAAGAGCTTTCTAACTCAGACATTCACATATCACGAATCTCAAACTGCTATCATGAGATGAAACTTGTTATGTTTGCTTTTTATTATTTTGTTTTAAAAGCATGATGTGTCATTTTGATTTGGCTGCTGGTTTTCAAACCTTATTTTTGGTATCCAGTTTTTGTCTTACGGTACTTAGGGACGGAGATCTTTGTGAATTAATATGGAATTTGTATTTTTAGGAAAAAACCCCCAAGTATCATGAAGCTTGTATAAAAAGAAAGGATGAAAGTTTGCAATCCAAGAGATTTGATGTGGAATATTGATAAGGGCATAACTACAACATGATCTTACAGCCTCTGCTTTTGTAGAATTCCCTTTTTGAGAATAAGCCTGTTAACACACCAAGGGATTAGATTTGACCATGCATTTTTGAGCTTGAAAAGCAATTTCTTTGGTTATCCATTAGGGCACAAGTTCTCACGCTTTTTTGGTTCAGAGGGTACAAATGTGTGAAAATCCAGAAGACTGAGACTAAAATAGTACAGTGTCTGCTTCCTGCTCAGTGGAGTGGTCAGTCAAAGAATTTTGCTTGTGAAATCAGTCCCAAGCTGACAGTTTGTCTCTTTGTCAGGAAAACACATATCCATGCTCCACTTCAGTTCAACAGCAAAAATGTTTTGAGGATGGCTATGTTGGTTTCCTTGCCCAGGCAGTGTAGAAACTGGAGCCTGTGACAAGTGGCCTAAAGACTCTCTGGAGCAGGGGGCCTGGCATGCTCAAACACACCCTGATGCAGTGGAGAATCAGTGTGGAGGCTCATGTAAAATGTTTGTAGGAAGCATACAAAATACTGACTACCTGTGGGACAGGCAATAGTCTCTGAAGTTCAACCTTCTAGAGTAGCCTGAGCTGAACCATGGATTCCCAGGGACCTCAATTTAATTGTTGTAGTGGAAGCCATACTATATTTTAATTCAAAACTAGGTTTAAAAATTTAAATAACTACTTGATTGTCCCTTTGAATTTTCTTCATAACTGTAAACTGAATCCATTATAGTAAGTATTAATTCAGCAAAGAGATGTTTATCCTCTCCAGTGAAACTGCCCTGTTAGTCCTGCACCAATACTTGATTAATGTGTAGTTTATATAGATCACATTAAAAAACCAAACCAAACCAAAACAAACAAACAAACAAAACGCCAAAAAACACAAACTAAAACAAGCAATAAAATCATTTGTTGTTTTTAATAGCTTACCTTCCAAGAAGCAGATCCTGGATTCAGGGATCTTCCTCATCAATCGTCCCATGAAGAACTCACTGCCAAAATCCTCAGTGCGAACAAAAACTCCATATTTTTGCAATCCCACCTCATATGGGGTGAACTCCACCCATTCTGTAAAACAGAGCATAAAGAAGAGAACAGTGTTATTATTACAGCCCTCAAAATAATTTTTGAGTCCAATATTTTGGACCAATAAAAATGAGTTATAAGCATGCTACCAATGAAAACTCATGAATATCGAAAGGATTTGGAATATTTTTGAGTCTGTTGCATAGACACTCAAATTTTTACCTGACCTCAAGGATATTCTGTGAATACACATCAGCTGAGGTTCTGGTCTATGAATGAGAGGGAGTTTTTTAGACTGTCTAAAAAGACTGTTCCACCATTTACCACCTTAAATATAAAGACAAATGACTCTCAGAAGTCTCATAATTACCTTTGAAATCCAGAGTGCTATAGTTGTTCTTGACATTGATTGCAGTGTAGATAGGAAGTGGGTTCTGACCACGATCAATGGCCTGTTGCTGATCAGAGAGCCTGTGGTTGTCTTTCTGTGATTCCACAAATATGGTTACACTGAGACAAAAATCAGCATGGCAATATTTTCTCTGTATCTAAGCTTGCAGGGCAGAAAAATTCCTGCCTCTAATGTCTAAGGTGTTCTTGGCTTATCTTCTGAAATGTTTCATATTTTTCAAAATTCCTGTAAGTGTCCTGTTACTGAAATACCTCCAGACATCCAATCTGATGCCAGATTATTTGATGATGCATTAAGATGAAAATAGAAAGAAATAATAAAGAGCAGAAAGCAATACTTTTGATATAAAGCACGTTATTGCATTATGCCATAAGCTTATGTAAGATCTCATACCTTCCAAAAGTCTGCAGGTCCTTTTGTTAACACCTCTCATGGGCATGCAAAATGTCTGCAATTTTGTTATTTCTAAGTAAGTAACTTGCAGAATATGAAAAAAAATTCTTAAATTGTAATATTGTTTCAAAATTTTAATCTTGGAGTTTACTTAGAAAAACATATTCAATATTTCACAAGCATGAATGCTGATTTCCACCATGGATGAGTATCTACAAGGCTGGCACCAAATGTTTTGGAAATGGCTGTTCATTTGCATGCACAGTCTTGTAACAAACCATTTTTCTCAGAGCAAACAGAAAAATACCTTCTCCAGAAAGAAATTTTCAGAAAATGGTAAGCCACTGTAAATGCTGCTTTATGACATACTGTACCCCATCATGCAGAAAAGATTCCAGGACAAGCCCCCAGAGATCTATAAAAGACGTTTTGTGGCCCTCTCTTTTCCGTTGGCACAGCTGCTTTTTGTAATACTTCAAATACTCCAAGGAAAAGGAATTTATTTTGCATTTTGTCATATGTTTTCGAGCCTCACTGATTTGCTTGTCGAGATCCTTTTGTGACCAGTCAGCATCTCTGTACAAGTTTGACATGGTCCTGGGAAGAGGAAATATATATTGAAGAGGGAAAAAAAGCACACCAAGGTTTGAGGTAGGCAATAGCTACATTTTATGTTTCTATTTTAAGTTCTTGATTTGAAATTAAGGTTTCCTGTCTTCTATTCCCTATGAAACTGTCATGTCCAAACAGCTTGAACAGAAACCATTCTTAGAAAAACATTCATTTTCACATAGTTGCAAATTGAGTGACTTCTCCCCCATGCAAAGACTTTAATCTGTCAATTTCAGAAGCAGATCCAAAAATAGGACTGCTGAGAAGTTATTACAGGTAAACTACTGTATGCCAGCCCCAACCTCCTTCAGCGCACCAGTGCCATCAGGGAGGCTCCAGCCCCAAGCTGCCCAGCCCCACTCACCAGGTAGTACCAGACAAGCCAGTCAGGTAGGTGGCACAGTCCAAGACTTTGAGTTTCTTGAGCCCTCTCAGGCTGCCATAGAGCGCGGTCAAGGATCTCATCCCTCCTCCCGTGGTCATGATGGCCACCACCGGGGCCTGTGCGACACAGGGACAGAAAGGGCCAGTGTCACACAGCAGCTGCACCCGGCCATGGCTCTCAGCAAAGACTTCCTTGTACATAAAATCTGACACCACCACATGTGCCCACAGACTTCTTTCTAAATGATTTCTACTGAAATACAATCTACCATTTATTTTATAAAGGAGAACAGGAATAGAAGCAATCACAATTTTTGCTTAGGTGTCTGACACTTGTCTCCAATGTGTTCAACATAGATGTTTGGTATGAAACAAATAAAAATGCATTAATTCAGACCAAAAGAGACAGTAAAGGAGAAAAAAATCAGTTGAAAAAGCAGGAATTAAAAAGAAATCTCACAAGTCAAAGAGAGGAGGGACTATCAACAAGGATATCAATAGCAGGGTAAAGATTGTGGAAGAAGCCATTCGTATGTAAGGAATATTTAGTCTGGCATCCAGGGAAGGTGTAGCAGGAAAAGGGTTAAAATCAGGATCGCAACTGCAAAGGACACAAACAGCAGAGTGAATTTAGAGGTATGGGGCAGTATGGGAGTTGTACAGAAGTTTTAAGATGAGAAAAGATCAGGAAAAATTTTAACTGTGAAGAAAAAGAGGTCATATTATGCCATTATGCTCTCATTGCTAAGCACTCGTGAGAGGTTTTAAATGTTTTCCCTACAGACCTCATGGTCCAGCAGATCTTGTTCCAGCTGCAGGACCTTCTTCAGAGCAGGAATAACATAATTCTGCCTTTTGCATAGAAAGTCTTGCTCCTCTATGCAGAGGTCAAATCCTAAACGCACATCAAGGTGGTCAGGGCTGGAGCAGAGATCAGGAAAAAATAATATTCCATTTTATTATTGGTCAACAAGCCCAGAGTTTTCAATGCAATAAAATAAACCTGATCCACAGAATACTACATTTACAGGAGGTCCCTTTCCTACACTCCCAAGCAAGTATACAATACTGCATGAAAGAATGATAGAAAAAAGGACTGCTAAATTTCTAAGCAGCTATCAAAATAAACCTAAGGGAAGACATTCCTGCAGCTAATTTCTGAGACATCTTCCATCTGGATTCTCTCATATTTTAGTGTGCACTGAGACCTCTAGGAAAACCTTCTCGTACGTTCTTGAATTAGGCAGAAATTTTTCCTACTTCATAATCAACAATGCAGGTGATCAACTGCGTTCTTGCCCAGTGTTAAAGAAAAGGTAAAAGACTGTGCTGAGCATAACACTGGGTAGCATAATTGGCTTGTAATATTATTTTTCTATTTTATGCATGTTTTTCATTATTCATGTCTCAGTATGGGTTATCTACATGTATTACACTACACTACATACAGCTGCTTTCAGCTCATGTGAATCCCACATCACCTGGTCACAGGACCTACTGTCCTGCTGTGAGTGCCTCCTCCCCAGTAAAGAGCCTAAGGTGGGATGAGTTCAGCTAAGTACAATCGCCAAGGGTGGCCAAGTCTCTTACCAGTCTTCTGCCTTCGCATATAAATCAAATCCTTTATCCTGGAAAGCAAGAATGTGAACAATGTGAGTGCTGACAACCTACTTCTCCCCTGCAGTCTGAGGAGGAATTTTAGCTTGTGCCATCCTAGCGAGATGGGTACAAATCAGGAGCTCTGCATAATCCAGCAGCCTATGCAAATTGAGTGTAGTGTTTTACTGAAAGGGAAGTTGTTCAGTAATTTCTAATGTTTTCTAGTAAATGTAACATCTGAGGATAACTGCGTTTACAGAGTAATGACAGCGTACACCTTTACCCATCTCTACTAACAGTACCGCTTAGGCAGCCAGCTGGGCTGCAGCCACGCTACAATTCTACACAGCAGCATTTGTTCCCCCCTTTCTGTGGCTTATACCCCACAAGAGTTGTGATCCTTTCATTCTATATGGATTTTTTAGCCATGAGTCTGAAAGTGCTTTGCAAAGCGTGGTCAGCATCGGCAGGAGTCTGACGCAGGAGTCTGACGCTACCTCTGGTGTATGAGAAAGGAAAGAGCAGAGCTTCAAAATGTTAGGCTGTGGTGTTTTATCTGCAGGTTTTCATTGTCAGAAAATACCATGGTAATCATCAGGGGGATGCAGACTTCCACATTCCCACAAAAAAGCAGGCACTCACCTCTGCTAAGATCATGTTTTTTCCACTTGGAATGGAATGAAGTTCCACATTTGGAGAGCCTGTGAGCACACGTGAGTGCTGAAAAAACACAAATAAAGCCAGGTTTATATTGTAAGGAATGTTACTCTCTGCCCATGATGTAAATTAATGTTACTCTTTATGTGTCTGATATTTTACATGCCATTTTTATGTTTTATAAAACTCAGCTGTAACATACTGAGGAAGGAGGTCGTTTCTTCCCTGGTAGTGTAACATCCAACGTTGGCTGCTTGTATCTGGCATAGTGGAATTTAGCAGGAGAGGAGGAGCTGAAAACCAGATTAGATCCCAGTATAATATCCTGGGTGCCTTCGTACGAGCCTTGCACTTTAAAGGAGAATTCTTTTTCTAAGGATATGACATAAAAGCAGACACATTAGTTTTCTCATCAAAACTGGTGATGAAAATTCTTACAGAGTCTATCACAAGGTTGTTCTCATGCTTTGGATTTGTTGGGGTTTTTTAATTCTTACATTAAGCCAATTGTGTTCATAATATTAGCACATCAGTTAAAAATTGCTGATGGAGAAATAACCTTACTTGATTTCTTCTCCTTCTTCTTCTTCTTCTTCTCAACCACCTGAACCTCTAAGCAGCAGATTTTGCGAGACTGTAAGAGACATGAACAGTAAAATACCCCATGGCAGGAATTTTCCAATATGACTTTCTGTTTCCTAGTCCAAACGGGACACAACCAGGGCAAGGTGGGAGTGAAGTGTGGACGAACAGGCCTTGCAGAAGGAAGAAGATAAGGACGGAGTGAAAAACAGAACCTTCAGGATCCCAGAGATATGGAGGACTGATTTAAACAAAAATCATGAGCAAGCAAAGATAATAAATGAGCAAATGTCAGGGATGGGAAGTCTCTGTGTAAAAAGCACAGTTACGAATGCAGGAAATGCCATGTGCATGGGACAGGGCAAACCCTCTCACTTCAGCAATATGGTAATTTGGGAGGAATGATGTCTAAGGAAGAATTCACTGCTGCACTGATGTCTCAGACCTAAACCACTTCTATGTGTTTCCTTTGCAACAGCAAAGGGGTGTTGGGATGGGGAATCTCCATGATGTTCCAGCCTCAGCCCCTCCAGACATGCCATCCACAAGGCTGTGTCATGATGAAGTGGGAAATGGCAATGTTTCAGTGTTGGCTTTCTCAGTCGAGGGGTATGTTGTCTTGATGACTGTGAGTCATGTGAAACAAGTGTGGCAACAGGACAAGCAAGATGATGAAATACAACACTCACCACTAGCACTCCATTAGTAATGATGGTTTCAGGAGGGCCTGAACTAGGAAACAGAAAGAAAGAATACATTTCTAATAACTCATTAAAATTACAGTATAGTTCACAAGCCCTACCCTTCTCCTGATTTTCCTCTTGCATATTTTTAGCTGCATAATGGATTTGAAAGAAAATCCCAGGAGACTCATCGTACAAGTTTCCTCACTCTACTATGTCAAGGCACAATTGTCATCCTACTGGCTCATCCAGTCTTGGAGCTCAGCCAAAAAAATGCCAAAGGTTCTCTGAGGCCAAACCATGTAGTGATTTTATGCTGAGTCCCAAGATGAGCCTATGGATGGTTTCATGGAATCCAATTTTTAAAATATCACAGTTTGTTGGATGATGGAACAATATGGGCTCTGGATCAGAAATCCAGTGCATTAGTCCATGTTGTGTTTTGAAGGGAGGTGGACCCTCTTGCTGATCTCAAACACAAATGCATAGCAAACCAGCAACATTTTGGTCTTAAATAATGTTCACTGCATTAAACAAAGAAAAGATTTTAGGGTCTTCTCCCTGTTTGCCTGAAGTTCATGGGAGGTCATCCTGGCATGCACCCATTTGTCGACACAGCTCATAGCACAGATTCCTTGGGAATGATGCACTCTGGACAATCAGACTAGATTATTTCATGCCTCTGAATTGCTGTTTCTTTTTGCTTCAGGTTATGTGGCATTTAATGTTTACTCACATATTATCCAAGGCAAATCCCACTTCCAACTCCTCTTGTCTCTGGAAAATAAAGAAATGTTTCTGGTACTAGTTTACTGGCAGTTCTCATAATGCAAGTTCTCATTCTCACAATCTAGGTATGCACGCACTGTTTGTGACTGGCAGAGCATTTAAAATAGAGGCACACACCACCTCACATCTGTGTGTCTTGAGCCTCAAGATTCTTTCCTGACAGGAGCTTGTGGATGGCTGTCATAGCAGTTTTTAAAACAGAAATTGTTCATAGCAGTTTTTAAAACAGAAATTGTTCAGCTTGCCTGCTTCTGCTGGAGCCTGAGGGACAGACCTAGGAGGAGATGTCTCATTCAGAGTGTGCCAGCAAGGAGAAAGGGGATCTGCTGAAGGGGACAGTCAAAGCCTTCTGGTGTCAGGAGGAGAAATTGTGACATGCAAAAGAGTATAATCCCCAGGGGAAAGAAAGCACAGGCAAGAGGAAAACAAAAGTGTAGACAGAAGGGATGATGAACAGTGAAGTGAGATCATGCTGTAGGCTACTTAGTTGCTCAAATTACCCACTGAATTAAAGACACCAAAAAGTTAATAATATAGAACAAAAAAGTTTACAAAGGCTTGAAGAGTTTGAGCTCTAACTGTTATAGCTGTGCATACACAGTTAGAAAAGGCTTGGATATGGCACCACTCAAACAGTGATCAGCTGGGTTACAACTAACCAAAGTTTTAATTTCACCAGAGATTAGTGGAAGTCCACACACTGCTCCTTTCATACTTTGCAAGGAATGAAATTGTCAAATAAGGCATTTAAAGACAATGAACTGCAGTGTGGAGCTTGGTTGTGTGTAGATAAGGTAATTCCTCAACTGAATGATGCATGACAGATGCACAAGAGACTGGAAGGGAACTGGAAAAGGAGAATAGGAGAATGATAGACAGAAAATACTGGGAGGTGGGATGGACAACTTTCAGTCTCCCTGGACATTCAAGGTAGGATTATTTCTTGCTGCCAAGCTGGGTGGCATGGCTTAGACTTTATTTAAACAACCATGCCACAGTCCATTATTAGTGACTAGTCTGGTTTGATACTTAGTTCTGATCACGGAATTATTACTTCCTAATTATTAGGCTAAGTTATGACAAAAGCATCAGGTACTGGCATGGACACCCTCCTCGACCCTTGATGGGGGCAGGCTCAGCAAAGTGACACTTTTGCCAATACACCTGAAATTTGTGAGCCTCTGTGGCCAACACCAAACCCTTCAGTGTGCCTACAGATCCAGGTGTGAAGAGGTTTTCCCATGTCAGAGTGAAAAACAATTTATTTTTATGTGGCTAAGCAGCTGACACACAAGAAAGAAAACAGGGGAAATTTTACAAATAACATTTTAGACAGAAAAGCTAACAAACACATTCTTGCTGAGCTATTTCACTTCTCGTTTCAGACCTCACCTGTGAATCACACTTGAAATGCATGAAGACTTCCTCTCCCAGGGAAAGTTTGGCTATGTCAAAGTACACTGTGAAGAGGTGGTCATCCTGAGTAACCATGTCCTTATCATAGAGAGCCAGCTCCAGCACATTCTGTGAAAGGAAGGAAAGGACTTTAGAAATGTGTCAGGTTTTATTTGAAGTAGGAGATCCTGAGGACAATTGTTTTAGTCAGCTTTGTGAGAAGTGAGAGAACATAAAGAAAAAGGAAGAGGAAGGGAAGGAAATGGAGAGGAAATCAACTACATGTTGGCACCAGCCTATGGTGGAATGAACGGAAATCACAGACATTTCAAATGCCGTATTCTATCCATGGCTCAGAGAGACAATCGTCTTTCACAGCATGGAAAACCATCATGAGGATATGAGTTATTCTAACATCTTTCTGCATCTTTCCTTGCCTCTTGAGAAAATTGCTTATGTCCCTTTGCAAAAGGATGAAAATTCTCAGTTGCTCCCTTGGTCAGTTACCAGAAAAGTCCCAGTTCAGTACCTTGACCTGACTCTGGATCCTGAAGTAGAAGGTTTCATTCCAGATTGGATCTTTGCAGTTCTTGATGGCTTTAGTCTGAAATTTGTCATTTGAAGCAGTTGGCAGCCACAGGCTCACATAGCAATCAGTATGGGTCACTGTATGTTAAAAACACAAACACATCTAAAATGAGCATTTGCTCTAGAAGAAAGAATGAATTGAACCATATGAAGTTTTCTTTTCAAAGAGAGACACCATGATACATAGTGGCATATTTGTTCAATATAAACATTGCAATTTAGGTAGGAGGAATGGAGAAAAAAGAAGGGTGACAGGACTGTTCTCTAAATAAATGTGATTAGAAATACAATAAATACATTAAACACAAAGGATTTTCTCCTCCTTGCATGTCATCAAACAATCAGTTTAGCCAAGGATAAAGAAATTCACGACAAACGGAGCAAGAGTTAAGGAAACGAAGTGATATCATCTCTTTTAGCCAAACAGAACATTAAAAAAAAAAAACCTTTCTGTTTTCTGCAAAAGTAAAGATACAATCTTCGATTATATTTTAGTTCTCAGCATAAGAGGAGCTACAAAATGTAACAACACCTGATGGGCTTTTTACTGGGAATGTTGGCACACAGAGAATTAGGAGGATATGATAGTTTGGATTACTTAGCATTGAGAAAGCTTTGAGTACAAGCTAAATTTGATAAGGCTACTCAGCTTTCAGTATTTATTCAATTAGTGCAAACATTTTATGTTCTTTGTTACATAAATATGCTCCAGAGGAAAACATGGGAGATCTTCCCACATTTTTTGCTTTCAAAAGACTGCAGAGCTTTTACTGCTCCCTTTGGGGACACAGAGAAATGTGTGTGATAGGCACAGCTGTGACTTTATGGAGTTACCTCTGCACAGAAAGATTGTTATAAGTAATTGTGGCGAAAAACTTGCCAGAGCCCAATTACAATCAATTTAAGATTTATAAACAACAGAGCTATACTGAAGCAGTTCAAAGAAGTGCCTTTAACTATAAACTACGTGGGAAAATAGACAGACACACTGACAGACACACTTCCCTCTGCACTTTCCCATTGCTGGTTTGAATGAACAAATATTATATAACTTATTTCAAAAGGGCTGATGCAAAGAAGAGCAACACACTTTATGTTCATTGCTGGAACCAGCACACCAACAACAGAACTTTCTCCATTCATGGAAGAAATCTAGAAAGCACCTTTTCTTGGAGCAAGACTAGCTGTTAGCCCATGGAGGTGCCAGGGACCATACAGAGCACCGCAGATACTTACAGACATCTGCCTGGTGGATATTTCTTGCTCTTATGACTCTTACAGTCAGTAAGTAACACAGAGAGGATTCTATCTGCAGGGAAAAAACCAAACATTCAAAAGACAGGAAGGAATACCTAAGTTAGATAGCATATTTAGAAAATAAAAGTGATCAAGAGAGAGAAACACCCAACTTGGGAACAATGTAGTTGAATTTTCTATGTGATTTTGAAATGGCCAATACCTTTATTTTCCTGCATACATCTAAATCAAGTACTAGACTGAAATAGTTCTTTTGTTCTGTAGCATGATATGAGAACGTATCTTATTGGAGCATTTATTTGTTTCTTATCTAAAATCTGACTGCACAAAGTGCTAAGATTCTGTCCCAGAATGGGAGAAGATTTATTTTTTAAATTTCCAAGGTAGAAAATTAAGAGATGCTTTAGACCTTTTTCAAGTGATAAAATTATTATTGTGGTGATTACTTTCTTTCCAGTCATCACATATATTCAGTCTCCTGGGCTATGGGATGTTATTTTCTCATATTCCTGCTCTTTTTTAAATGTACAGTACTCCCCAGAGTTAAATATTGACCTCTCATCCCCGAACTGATTTTCAGGTCAGAGAAAGAAATTGCTGCTTTGCACTTCCCCCATACTACTTAGTATGCATGTGTTTTTCATTTACAGGGATACAGTTGCCTTCCTGAGCTAATGTCACCTCTGACCTTTTATTGTGAGAAGTTTATCTCTAGTTTTGAAGAATGTAAACTCTTCACATCTCAAGCTTCTTTGCACTGTTTTGCATAAAAAGGGTGAACAGTGTTTTACACCCCATAAGAAACTCTTGTTTGTTCCCTCTTTCATATTAGTCCATGTTTCTGACCTCATGCACAACTTCTCAGCCTCTCATATTGGTGTTCTGATCTCATATTAGAGTCCAAGCATGAGTTCGTATCTCCTCTCTCTTTACCATGAAATAAACAAATAAATAACTTCCACATAACCTTTTATTTCTACCATCATGGAGAAGGGGAAAAGACACAACATGCCGGAATGTAAATCAGCAGGAAAATTTTGCTCCAAAAGACCTAAAAGGCACTTAGGGTCGTGGACAGGTAGAGACTCCACCTACACTGCAAAACGACTATAGAAAACCATTGCCAGCCCTAAAGTGGCATTAGCATGACAGTGACCTCATTAGACCCACTGAGAAAGAAGTGTGACATGGGCACTGCAGGAAAGGAGAGCAAGACTTCTAGTTGGACTGTCTGAGCAGAACAATTTGGTATGTATTGTGTTAACAATGTCCTGGGCTCACCATTCACAGAAGTGAAGTGCATCAGTGTTCATAGGCATAATGGGATATGTGTCCATGTTATGTCTCTCCAAATGTTTAACATGAGTGTATCAGTGCAGGCAACCAGGGCTAATGAAAACACATTGTTGAGATTGGGGGCAGTTAGCAAGTAGGCTAATAAAGAAACAGGTAAAATCAGCCTCCAGGTAACTAAAGCATCCCGTTCTAGGAAAAGGTACCGAGAATATTCATGCGGTTCAGCTGCACAGCAGGTCACTGGGAGTGCAAATCAAGGGTGTCAAACCACTGCGAAAGGTCCCAAGAGTAGCTGTGGATCAGACCACCATGGGCACTTGAATTCATGTCTAAAACCTATCTCCTAAAGGCACAGAAATGAGGCAGGTACAGAAAGTGCTCAGTAATTACAGAACCAATAACTGATGCTGTCAGTGGCTGGCTTTGGAGAAGGCAATTCCTGGAAGGGCTTAACTCAGTTTCACAGATCAGATCCCCTGGAGCCACCTTTGTGGCGATCCCAATGTACGAAGAAGGCAGTGCAGATTGAACAAAATACTCAGGCATGTGGATGTGCCCTGTCATGACCAAGCAGCCTTGGCTTAGACATCACAGAGCTATAAATAACAAATGACCAAAATCCTGTCAGCTTTGTGAGTTTTGCCTAAAAAATTTGAGATGTGTGGTGTGTTCTTCTAAAACTGCTGTGACCCCTGAAGTGTAGAGAGTTGTATTTCAGGGCGTATTTTCTCATCTTTGGGTTTTCCATTCAGCTAATCAGGAAAAGGTTGGCTGTTCCTTAAACTGTGAGCAGAACACCTGCTGCTCAGCAACTTAAGTCATCACAAAACAGAACAAGGGAGAGCACCTATTTATTACTAAATGGCCCGAAACTAGAGAGAGGAAGGATAACAAAATTTTCTAGCACATCTAGTCCTCTCATTTCTTAGGGGAAAGGTTTCATGTCTCAAGTCTCCTGGGAATCTATTAGTTTTTACTAGAGGCCAGAAGAAGGATTAATTCAGGATATCAGGTGTTGAAAATTGACTTTAAGATTCTGCCATACGATTGTGAGAATAAATGGCATAATTTCCCAGTTCTTGCTATCTACACTGGCAGCAAACTTGTCCTTGTGCTTTAGTAAGACATATGAAGAGAAAGCCCATCCTTTTGAAGCCCATCCTTTTAAAGATATTAGTCTTGTTAAAACAGAGATTGTTCCCCATGTGCCAAGGACAGGAAACCACACTAGGAATTTAACATGAAGCAAGACTATGTAAGTGGAATGATCAAAATGATAAGTGGGACAGTGTTTCATGGAGGGAGCTGGATGGGTTACAGTAGCTAATTACCTTGTTTGGCAGATGCTGAGCCCTATCTGTTTTTACCCAGCCTCCACCCAGCAGGAAAAGTCCCCTTTACAGCTTCCTTTTGAAATTCTCCTTTGCAGTACCTTTGTAAGAGAAGTCCTCTGTTTCCCATCAGGATTCAGCTGCATAGTTTCGTCTCCTTGTTGAGAAGTTTGTGTGATCACCTTCTGGAACAAGAAGGGCCAACGTTATCCCTGGAAAAACCATCATGTCTCTTAAAGGTAATCCTCATTGGGAATCGAGAACTTCAGAGCCACAGGGACAGGGAGACCCTGGTCAGGGCTAGCTGTGGAGCCTTGGCAGGAACCAGGGTTTCCTGCGGTGCCTGGTGCCAGTGCCTGGGCTGTGCTTGCCCCAGTAAGCCTGAGCAGGGGCGTAGCAGCCAGGTAAGGCCCGCCCTTCGTGACACACGGGGAGGGGAAGCAGCTCCTGGCCCTGGTTGTTAAAGGAACAGCAAACCCGTCTCCCATAAACACACCCTGTCATTAATCTTTCACCTTGAAGTACACCTCCATGTCATTTAATACTTATTCTGAAGTTGCATATATTGTGTCTGAAATTAATAAACCCCCACATATTCAGAATGCTTCCCTTGCAAATAAGCTCGTACTCCCCAGGTAGTTTTAATTTTCTTCCTGTCGTTTACTATAATTTTTAAAGTTTCAATATCGAAGTCTTGGAGCCTTGACTTTCTTCATCCTGCGTAGAGTCATTATAGTCAATAGCAGGTCAAGAAAGCCGTGTCATTTTTGCACTGCATGCAGCAAAACCACTTGAGACCCCAGGTGCGTTGCTTTGCTCTGCACCCTTCTTACCTGAGACAAAATGCCATCCTGGTCCATTGTGGTCGCATTCGTACACACGTCCAGTGTCACCTGTGGCAGTGAAATCTCACATCTCATAGCTTCCACAGACTCCAATAGTTGAAATGTCTCATATGCAGGTGAGCAACTATTTTATAAACTGACTCAGAGCCCCACCTCTGACTGGTTTCTTAAAACCAGTTACTCCCCTCCCATTTTCTTATGGTAGGAAGCTGAATCCTGTGGTCAAATAAGTAGGAACAAACACCTTTGCCTGTATAGCAGGTGGAAGTATTGTATTTGAGTCACTTTGCTATATACTGACCAGTGGCAGGTTTATAACTAAACATAAGAGAAGGATGCCCTCTTACCTGAGCACTGAACTTTCCACTTAGCAAGACATCAAATCCCACAGAAATACAAACTAAGATGTAATAAGATACAGCAACAGCACATAAATTGAATTTAGGTTATCTGTGACAGTAAGCAGATACAATAAAACAGCTAATGGGGGAAAGAGACACAATACTATTGCTCTCAGACTAACCTGGTTATTGCAAAAAACAGTTTAAGGCTTTCTGAACCACATGCCCCTACAATCCCAGGTCTAGGCATGCAGAGCAGCACACTCATATGGGGGTTTATCTCTACTCAGCCAAGGTCCAGCAGGGCTGAGTTTCTCCTCAAGTCATTGTATTCCTTCCCTCTTCTTTCCTATGGCTTGTTGTTATTATTATTATTGTGTTTAGATGTAGAGTCCTAAAGCAATGACTTTCCTTAGTTTAGCTCCATCCCCATGAATGCACCATTTACCAGAGCAGACTGGCTCTGGCTGCAAACTAACTGCATTTAAGTGCCCATGTCTGACCCAACGAAATCCGCCAGACAGATGCAAAACTCAGCCCTGACCTCACACTGCCCTCCCCAAATTCCTTGGCACACCTGTGACACCACTGCTGGGGCAGGACACCTGTCCCTGTCTGCACTCAGCTGACCTCTATGCCACTGATACTGGCATGGCTTACAGCTCACTGGAAGAGGATTAGAAAATTCAACCAAAGACTCTTGCATCATCAACAGATCATAACAGATCAACATTTCTGGGGAAAGGGATTCCTTTGACTTTCCTGCTTCCCCAGTACATTGTCTATGAACAAAAAAGTGCTCATTCCCTAACATTCTTGAACTTACTGGTCAAACATTGCCACCAGCCAGCACAGGTCCCCTTTTGGATATTCCCATGCAAAATAGTATCAACAGTCATCACAGCCAATTTGGCAGAATAAATTTTTGCCACAGGTTACAGTATTTCATAATGCTATGAAGGGCTGTGTCTATACACATGACATGTTTCCTCTGTGTGCCAGCTGTGATGTAGCTTGATGAAATGCATTTTTCATTAGGTCACAGAAAATTGGCAGCATTGGCATCTGTCAGTCATGTTTAAAGACAGTGCTTTACTATGACATCTCCTTGGAGGACAAAGCTATAAACCAGACTCTCCACCAGGACTGAGCCTCTGACGCTTTCACTCCCACAGTGCCAGTGCCCAAAAAACTCTCGTTTTCATGAACATCATTCACAATCCACGCCAGAGATAGCCCTTGCAGGCGGGAGGGACCACGGCTCACTCTGCACTCCTGCAATCTGTCTCTAAGACATTCCTTTATCCATGATGCTCACAGCAAGTGTTTGGTATGCTCTTTGCAGAGATAAAACCAGTTTTGTTTTCCAGGAACAAGGAACACACTGTGAACGTGAAGCATATTACTGAAATGCCTGAATATGTGGATCAAGGCAGAATTTCCATTTTGCAAACAAGCCTTTATTGTCTGGTACTGTATACACAAAATTTTTGCATGTAAATAACATTTCTTCAGAAGTGGAGGTGGCATTAGTTTATGGATAAAAACTGTGTTTATTTTTTCACAACAGGGTTTTCAGGTAAAAAATGGAGGCAATTCCCAGGATTATATGCAGAGCACATAGTGTCATATTTTTGATTATGACCAGTGAAACTACCACACAACAACAACAAAAAAAAATCAGCAGAAGTGCATAGTTGTTCAAAACCTAAAGATTTTCAAACATTAATATTTATGCTGTGATCTTTAGGCTTGCAACATTAGGCTACAGTTGTACAAAAATGAAAGTTTTGTTTTGATACAATAAATGACTAAAGTGTTGGAAAAGTCATTGTGAAACAATTTGTAAAGATAATTTGTCATCACTCCTTGCTAAAATGAAAATCCTCAGAGCATCATTCTGTAACAAGCCAAACATGTTATTTGGCTGTGAATGAAACCTGTTATTTTGAGTTCCCTGGGCTGACGAGGTAGGCAGTCTATTAAAAAGAAGTTATGTTTCAAAACAAAGATGTTTTGTAAAATCTTAACATGAAATGTTTCAACTTACCCCCAAGCATTTTCCCTGGTTTATTTTACTCCCATATTATAATATCTAGTTGATAGATTTTTTTCTGACTGAATAGACTCTTTGTTCAAAATTTTACCGGTTGTCTTTAGGATGCAAAACTTACTAATAAAGTGTGTTTTCAATTTGACTTACTCCTGGAATGCAAAAGTTGTTTCGGATTTATAATTTTTACAGCTCACCCTCAGCACAGTTCAGAACTGTTAAAAAAAGGCACTTTCAATAAAAGGAAAAATGAAGGAAGTTTAAAAATGCAAGCCCACAACAAATTTAATTGTTGTTTTTGTGCTAGATCCCATGCATGGACTTCAGATTGTTTTAAGATGATCTTAGTCGTTGCAGACTACTGACTCACTTCTGCTCAGTTTGTACACACAGAACTAAACAAATAAGAATTTTTGTTGATAGGCATATGACCTAAACTGTTTACATTAAGACAGCAAAGTTTCCATTGTCTATTGGAAGTAAAGTATTTTCAAGTACTTTTTCTTTTTAGTTTAAGAATGGTATTTTATTGTGAGAAGGATAAACAGGGGAAAAAAGATCCAGGGTGTTCTATTTTGAAAGCTTCAAATTAAAATGTTGAGGGTTTACATACTGTCTCAGTACAAACTAATTAAAACTGACATAAATTAACAGGGAATTTTGATGTGCCCAAATTACACCCTTTGTTTAAAAAAAAAAAAAAAAAGTGAAAAGTCTTACACCACTTCCTCCTAAGTTGCTCCTTCCCATCACATATGATTCATTCACAGCCCAAGAGAGCCCAGATGTGGATGCAAATCATGGGGCTGGTTGCATGCACACACTTGTCCCTCACATTTCCAGCCTCTGTGACTGCACTTCAGGACACTTGGAAAACAGAGATGACCCAGGGATTCAATACCAGCTTCCAGCTGTGTCTCAGGTTTTCTTTGTTTTCTAGGGCTGGTTGCACCTTGTGTTCCACAAAGCAGAATTGTGGGAGCAGAAGTTTATACTCCCTTCTTATGGCCTGTAGGTGTGTTGGCTGGGTTGTATAATTGTATCACTGTGGTGGTAAAAAATTATTTTCCTTTATATCATACCTTATAATAAGTTAGGCTTAAAATCACACTATTAAAAAAATCTAACAAGTACTTTAGGCAAAGAGTGTTCTACAGACAACCTTAATTTATGAAACAAAACATATGTAAAAATTTCCCACACAATGTCTTTGCTTACACAGACCACTTCTTGGGAATGGAAAAAACCCCAGCAAACCACTGCAACAGCTGGGGTAGTTTCTGTAGTGCAGAATGGACAGTGTTTGAAAAAGCTATGTCCTTTCTGTGTCCTAGAGCATGAAAAACTCCTCTGGGAAGATAAGGGCACTTGGATGGGCGATCAGCACATTTTCTGCCTTCTCCTTTGCATTGCTATCTGCAAGGCCTGCATAATCATCTCAGAGTTGTTGAGGATGTTGTACTCGCTGAGATTCAGCAGCTTGCGGTAGTTCTCATCAGAGTACCTCACTGAGAACATGCAGTAGGGGGAACAGCAGCTGGTCAAATCAAGCTGGCCTTCCTCCATCTCTGAGCAACAGCGCTTGACACCTGGAGGGAAAGAGTCGTTGTTGCTGTGACACAGTGTTTACCTTAATCAGTGTCAAACTGTCCACAAAAGCTCAAAGAGTGGGACTTTTCTCCTGAAGAGAATTCATAGAGTTTAAATGCACAAATAATGCAGGTCATATATCGCCACCCTAGTCAAGAGAACACTGAGGGCCTGAAGTGAGGGAGGCACAAGAGAGAAGTAAGGGATGGCTTTGTAATGTTCATCTACAGCTTACTCAGAAACATCTGTCTCATTAAAGCCATGGATCAGGCAAGGATGTCAGCCTGAAAGGGTACTCCAAAAGCCACTGTCAATGCACTGCAGGTCTTACCCTGGGCAGCTGGGATTTCTGTGACCCTCAGCTGAGGAAGATTAATTGCTAGAAAGAGAACAGAATTTAAAGGAGAAAAGAGCAATAGAAATATGTGGAAACTGAGAGTTCCTGCAATGATGAATAAGGTCCAGGGTGCCTGCCACCAGGATCCATCCCTGCCATTTTGTTTCTTGTGTCATGCAAATTCCACAACAGCAGAATTTTGGACTTAACCTCCCTGTTACCAAGAAGCAAAGCAAATGAATCCTAGTAACCTGCAGTAAAGAAGAGGAATACAAAACAGGTGGCCTGGCAGAAAAAGAGTGACAGGCCCTGAACACAGCACAGTCAGTAAAATGATCCCTGGGCTGATCTGTACCAAAATGATACACACTGATCCTAACGTTGCAGGAGTTCAGCCTGAAAGCCAGGTTCTTGCTCCCCCACCATTCATATGTGACACTATGGTTCCTCGAGCGTAGAATTAAATACCTGGACAATAGACAATATATGCAGGGGGAAATAATCTGAAAGAGCTATGCTTCTCACAGGAAAAAAAGCTTTTGCAGTTAGGTAGGAACACTTCAAGTAACAAATGGGAGAGAGGTGAATGTAAACACCATCCAGAAGACATGGGCCATATTGGTTCTCTTACGGCCACAGGGAAGACATGACTCAATGTAAAAGCATTGGCAGGGCAAAACAAGTTTAATTAGCTAAAGTGCTCCCCCATGAACCCAGCCAGCAAAGACAGCCAGCAGCACAGAAGAAGGCTCTGTCCGAGTCAGGGAAGCAGTGGTGACTTTTGTTTAATGCTTTGTAACTTACCAGGTGCTTTGTACTCTTGGAAGGTATCATTCACAAGGGGAAGAAAAATCACAATCGGGCATCCTGGCAGATCTGAATCTTGGAAGATGTAGCACTCCTTCAGATTTTTCTTATCTTCATCAGTCAAAGAAATTGTTGGGAATGGGATTTTCTGCTCTGAGTAGTATTTACATGCCTTATCTAGAGACTGGAGGATCACAAAAATGGTCAGCATTGGAAATCAACTTCCCCGTGCAAAGGCCCCAGATTGTCATCTAGTATTACGGTTTAGTGACTCAGATCCATAGGGTGACTTGCTTCTTATCAAGGGGGGTAACTCTACACATAATTACCACACATAATAACCACACTGCTAATCACAAGCCATAAACACAATTTCAGAATTAAAGAATTCACACAGAACACTGATTTTAAAAAAAAGCTGAAGCAATTTGCAGAAGTTCAGGGTAAAGCATGCGTTTTAGTAAATGAAAGACTCTGTGTTAATACATTGCATAGAATTAAACAGACAAGAAAACCACAGCAAGAAAATGTTTAAGGTATCTTATTATGTGCTTGGAAGCCAGGAGATAAGAAAGTTAAGTTTGAATGTGCAATTATGTGTCTGCCTGTGTAGGCATTATGACACAGTGTTAATTGAGACTGATATTCTACTGAGAAAGCCTGAAGTACTAGGCTATGCTATATCTTCTCCCTGAAATGTTTGATAAAATATCATGTCCTAATATGCACTGTGTTATTTACTCTGCACCATCTAATAGCGAACATTATCAAGCAGAAAAAGGTTTCTTCTAAAGTACTTAAAACTGTAGCAGCCTTTTCTCATAAATTTTATCTAGACAATGAATGAGGCTGAAATAAAACTTCATTACATCTGTCTCATGCAACATACAGCTTATTAGCAGTAGCACCACTGTTCTCATTCTCAAAATGTAATTCTACTTAAGCAGGCCAAAGTGCTTAACAGTGAGTTTTCAACTAACCTCAGTTTCTGACATAAAAAGACCCAAACTTCTTTTCTGAAAGCCCTTATAGACAGCTAATTAACTTTATCTTCATGAAATGGGGTATCTACAGGAAAATGCTCATCACTGAATTTTACTTGTAGCATTTTATTTGTAAACCCAGAAATTATAAGCTGCTGATATCCACTTAACCCTTCTATGTTCTAACTTAAGTCAGAAAAAATCACTTTCTCATCTTTATGAATATTCCTGTGCTGGGTCTGGAAACCTCCTCGATACAGCAAAAAGCAGAAGAGGCTCTCTTGTCCTTCATTCTGGAAGAGACCATGGTGACACCCCCTTGAATAATTCAACAGGTACATAAACCAGCAAGAAAGCATCCAGGAATGCCAGAAAGAAATAGGAACAATATTAATCTCTACAGTGAAAAATGCAGGAGAATGCAGATGTTATAAACAGCTGATAAAACCAGCAGTTCTGGATGCTACAGGCTGGACATTTACAAGTAAAAGGAGACACAACGCATGGTAACAAGAATATCCTCACCGACGTATGCGATCCAGTAGTATAACTTAGATATATGATGACATCCACTTCCCTCTGTGGCCTCAAAAGTGGTGCACTGCTGGTATTAATGAAAAATCCAGCATCTATCATGCCCAGGTGATCAGGATTTTGCATCAGCTGGTTGGGACGTGAGTCTAACACAGTGTCTAAAAGGAAAATGTTTTTGAATAAGAATAGATCTGTGGGTATTTTGACTGGGAAAAGAAGTGTAAGGTAGAAGTGACCATTCCAGATGCCTGGTTTAATTTAATTGCCACCTTACCGGATCATCAAACAGGCATGAGAAGGACTGCAGAACACCTATGCCCCTGTTCCAAAAAATCTGTGTTGAGTTTCCAGGCAATATATTCCATTAACATGTCACACTTGTTAGCGCCAGTAAGCTACATCTAATAATTAACCTAAACATGCCTTTCTTTATTTCAGTCATTGTTTCATCTTCCATCCGTCGCTGATTTGGAGAATGAAATATTTTCAATCCTTTATACATTTGCTCTTATGCCTCCCACTCAGTCCCCTCTTCTTTGGACTACAAAGCCCCACTCCTTTCCAGTTTTCTCTTATAGGTGATGTTTTCTTGGAAATTTCAGTTGCATCTGAAGTTAGAGGTATAATCTTGCTCAATTAAGCTTTCTCCCATGTTCACTCTGCTCTCTGCCACCCCAAATTTGATTCTGTCAGCTTCAAGTCTACCCTCTCAGTCTGGACTGCAGAGGTCTCAGCTGAAGCAAATGAATACAAACATTAAATCTTAAATACCTGGCAACACTCCAGTGTCTTCTCTCCATTCAGAAAATAAATGTTCTCTCTGGAGGTTTTTTATACCCTGCCAAGCCCGACAGGCTTCTTTCCCAAATTCCCCATCCCAAAACTACCTGAAAATTCCGGTTAAATATTAGTTGCCATCACCTTTCCACCGACAGAAGTGCTCATTCTCCATGTAGCTGTTATGCAGCTGGTAGCCCTTCAGGAAATTGTGGTGCTGGGCCACAGAGAAGCGGTCGGTCAGTGCTCCCCGAAGGGCGCTGGACAGGGGGCCAGGGGGAGTGTACATGCGAGTCCTCAGCTCGTGGGGTCTTGTGGGCAGCACCGGGTCTTCATCTAGAGGAGGGGAGGAAAAAAGTGGTGAACTGCTTGTTAAATAATGTTCCCTGCTGGCTGCCCCGGTGCAAAGGTGTTCTCAGGGGCTCTTCAGGGATGATTCACTAAACACACACAAACTCTTCTGAAGGAAAGGAATGGCTGCTGGACAAAGCTCTGCTGATGGTCTTAAGCCTTGGCCTGAAGACAGTTCATCAGAAGCAATCTTCAGCCTTGGAAAAAGGGGAATTAAACAATTCAGAGAATGTTCTGTCAGAAGTTAAATATCCCCACAGGAAGATAGCATGAAACAGGCAAGTATGGAGAAAAGGGGGCTGATGAATATGCTACTGCTCATTCAGAGGAGCAATAACAGCAACACGGGGTCTATTACAACAGTAACAGCTGCTACCCAATAATCACTCATGGCTACATGAGCATATGCTTAATCAGCACGGTGAGAGCACCCCACGAAAACAGAATACATGCATATTCAGAAACTATGGGTAGTTTAGGTGGTGGGTAGATGGCATGTGGGTGAAAAGCAGAAATATGGCACAAGGTGTGGTTTCTAGAAATTGCAATCTGCTTTGTCAGCCGAAGAGGCTGAGAGTGCAGCAGGAGAGACTTGGTGGTTTCCATGATTGCACAGATGTATTTCTGTATTTTTCAGGATGTCTGTAATTACTGTTACTATCATATTAAGTGATTTAGCAATAAAATCATGGTTTCTGTATTGCTTCAGAAAATACCCTCTGGGCCTCATTTATCTTTGTGTCAGTATGAATCCAATGCAGTAATTACAGTACTGAGTAATAAAATAAAAACCCAGGAAATATTGATTAACCAGTTGATATTAAGGTTTATTCTCTGCATAGGCAGTAAATATTACCATATTCTCTGCTGTTGGTTCTTGGTTCTGTATGGCTAAGTGAGAATGGTAATGCCAAAACACTTCCTGAGAAGTGTCTGACCTCTGAAGGAATCAGCAGAGCTTTAGTAAGTGTTGTAATTACAGCAGCCTTTTCCTGATTACCCTCTTCCTCTTACTCTATACAGTGTAAGGGGAAGTTGCTATCTCTTAGTAAGATCCTATGATAACAGCTTCAGCAAAGCTGACAAGATGATACCAAAAGCCATACAGGAAAATAAATGACCATAAATGAAGGGCTTAATAATTTCTCACCAACTTCTTCTATTCTGTCTTGTGTCCATCTCTTCCAGAAATCCTCTGAACTGTGGGACAATCCCCATATTTGTAACAGGTTCACAGAAAAGATACTGCTCCACATACCTGTAAAAGGAATTAGTGAACACAAGGACACATTTCAATGAGAAAATGTCCTTTTCCTTTTATTTTGATCTCCTGGCTTAATTTTTTAATGGGCTTAATGCAAATATTTCTAAATTTCCATGCTGTTAAATTCCTCTTAACTTTCTATGTCATTGTTTCAGGTCATGCTACCACCACCTTTGTGCCTAGCCTACTACATGGTTCTGCCACATGGTAAAGAGAGAAAAGAATGTGAGACAAGTAAAGGAGAAAAAAGACCCACTTGCTCAAGAGGCAAAATAAAAAAGTCAGATAAAACAGACACCACAAACACATCCTTTCCATCCCCATCTTCCTTTCTTCAGCTTATCTTTTTCTGCACATACTCTGATCAGTAACTCTTTCACACACCCTGAATTGTTTCACAAGGGGATGAACTGGCTTTTTAGATGTGTGGTTTGTAAGACAAGATCTAACACCACAGCTTGTAAAGGCTCACACATGCAGTGGGCTCCAGATCCACCGTGCACTCTTCTCTCCATCCAAGATTGCCCCTCTCTGCATTCCCACAGGGGCACTGGTGGCTTTGTAGACAAAACAGGGAGCCACCATATCACCAGCCATTGTAAATTTAAATATGACTATCGCAATTTGGCTTAAGTTGGCGTGCATTCAGAGAGGACTCAGAAGAATAACCAAAGAAGTGGGAGCTATTACTTACAATGAAAGAATTAAGGAGCTTCATCTATTCCATCTCTAAGACACAGACAACTCATCTACCAAGACAGTGACAAGAAACTGAAAAAATATGCGGGTTTTTTTACTGTAATCTTTTGGATGAACTACCACTCCCATTTCCCAGCAGGCAGTGTTCAGTATGTTAGAACTTATCAGACAGAACTATCTACCCACTGGTTAACAGCATTACAGCCCTCCGAAGTGCCTCTGTGCCAGGACAACGCTACATCTCACCTTGAAGGTAGCAGATGCGGGATTCAGGGAGCTTTTTTAACAAGCGGCCCATGTAGAACTCGCTTCCGAAATGCTCCGTGCGAACGAAGGCGCCGTACTTCAGAAGTCCCACCTCGTAGGGAGTGAACTCCACCCACTCTGCAATACAGCCACAACGGGACACTTAGAGGGCTCCCAGAGAGGCGTGGGGAGAGGGGAAGCTGGGAAATACATTGGTCTGAGTTATGTTCACTAAGTTGCCTTTGCAAAACCTTGCTCTTAAAGGAAGATCTCCAGAGAGGCGGCTGAGCTCGGGCACCGTGGCCATGGAGAGGCAGGAGCAGTTTGCTGGTCGTGGTGGTGCTGCTGGTGGCACAAGGGACACGCTGGGGGCGTGGCAAGGCTCCAGACCCTGCACGCTCCGTGTGCACACACCCGCCCAGGGTTTTCCAGCACAAGGATATGGTTTTGCTCTGCACTTCCATACGCCACATCTAGGTGACAGTACTTTACTAATACAGTTAATTTAACTTCCCTAAATAATTGTTTATGTACAAAGACAGGTACTCAGCTCTTCAGAAATAATCTTTTTTGTCAGAGACCAATTATACTCTCTATGTGTGGTACTAATGGAGACAGAACTAGTTCTTGACTTCTTGGATATCCTCTCCAAGTGAAGTGCAGTTGTTTGATATAACTGCAGTGTGAGTGAAAACTGGGAGAGAAATGTCACGAACCGTAATTTTTTTTCATTCAGAAATGGTTCATTTTTTTGCCCCAACAATAAAAAATTTGATCTGAATTTTTCTCTTCCCCTTCTCCTCCATCTGATTCTCTGCAGGAAAAAAACCCCAAACAAACAAAACAATGAGAAGAGCAACATATTCAGCTGGGAGCCTTCCCAAACTGTACCATAACTATGCGGTCATTCTTCATATTGAAACAATAACTGGCCATTGAGAAAAAGCAATTCTCAGATAATTACAATACTTCTCATTCTAGGCAGATGTGATAATATTTCTAAAGTGGCCTTTCTGGCAGAATTTCTGCTGTGTATGTCTAAACAGTGATATGTTGCTCCTCAAAACCCTTGTGTTAAAATTGTAAGGCATGCAGGTGATGGTTATTTCTCCAAAAAGCAACTAACACATCAGAACTGTTTTCTCCAAGTGCTACCAAGAAGAGAAGAGTGATGACAGGAATTCAGCTGCCAATTTCAGCCTCAAAGGACCCAAAACAACATCCTTACCTTTGAAATCATTGGTGCTGTAACTGTCCCGAACGCATACTGACACATAGATGGGCAGTGGGTTCTGGCCATCACACAGTGCTTCTTGCTGCTCTGAAAGCTTGTGGGGGTCTTTCTGGTTTTGAAGAAAAAGCATTACATGAGAGGAGATGGAAATGACACATGGTGAATTCATCGGCCCCGGTGTTGGAGGAGCCAGGCAGCTCCACCCGCAGCACACAGGACATACCCCGGCAGCTCCATCACATGGAGCCCTGCAGGTACCCCCACCAACCACCACAGACCAGCCTCCCAGGCTCCAGCCTGGCTTTGTGCATGGATTCACAAAAAGACGAGGAGGGAGACAACTATTTCTGCACACATGTCTATACATCCGAGGAACTATTGTCCTGACCAGTAGGACAAAGGGTGGGCTGTTCCTCAGGCTGAGGAGTGTAGTGAGCCATCCTTGCTCTCCCGAATCTGAAGGAAGCCCTTGAGCATGTTTATACTTAATTTCCTTTCCTACCACACAACAGTTATCACAGTCCAGCCTTGCAAGGGGACTGAAATTTGGCAGCAAATTATTTGCACACCACCCGACTTCTTTTCTTTTCTCATTGAAGAGGTTTATAAAAAACATCAAATCTCATGAACTACTGAAAAAATTAAGAGTAGCTTTTTCTGGAAGATTAGGGAGAGTTTAATGGTTACACAGAAATAGTCAGCACTGCTCAAAGGGGAAAATGCTTGGTTAAATTGTGAGGGGGACCTCATCTAGCTGACATTAAAAGAGAGGCATCTATTTAGCTCATACCTTTGTTTAATACCTAGTATTCCTCTCTGTATACATTTACTATCTGTTTGCATATACATAATGCTATATATGTACTTACATAAAAATAAACCCAAATGAATGGTTGAATGACTGTGGCATTTCTGGCCCCACTGGAGGACACTTCTGCTCAATCCTCAACCACCCACCCTTTCCCACTTTCCAAGTGCCAAAGCACACGTCCTGGAACTGTGATCCAGATGGGGAGAAAAGGAAGTGGACTGTTGTACTGTAGGGATAGAAGCCTCTTCAAGTAACAGAAAAGCAAATTTGTAATTACTTACAAAAATTTGCATCATTTAAATGACGTGAGTAGTGCTTCTGAGCAAAAGTAAAATATGTACTTGCCTCCAGTGTACTTGCAGATCAAGTTACCTGCCAGTGGATGCAATTCACTGAGCATTCTAGATGTTTCAGGGTTGCTTGAGATAGTTTTCACATTGTTGAGATTACTCTGCTTTGCATTTTGAACTCTTTTTGATTGAGTAATTTGCATCTTAGGTGCAATTCCCAAGATTGCCTTCACTTCCATTTAAATACCAGCCAGAGTTTAAATGGCTGCATCCACAACCTAATGTATTAATAGATAGGCTGCATTTCTCTCTAGGTAAACTGTTAAAGGAGATTTAAAAATCTGGTATTTTGTTAAAAAGGTGAATTCCACTCTGATTTGAATTACATTCTCTGAAATGACGGACTAGTTTCCTCCACTAAGGCAAAAACACATGGTTCTTTAAGAAATGGAATATGCATCATACCCCATCGTTTAGTAAGTACTCGATCATGAGACCCCAAAGATCTATAAACGACGTCCTGTATCCCTCTTCTTTCCTCTGACAAAGTTGCTTGTTGTAGTACTTCATGCGATCCATAGAGAAACAGCCCATCTTGCATTTTGTTGCTTGTTTCTGGGCTTCGCCAATATGCGAGTCCAGGTCCTTCTGTGACCAGTAGGCATCTCTGTATAGGTTGGCCATGGTCCTGGAGAAAGAAAATACAGATGGCAAAAGTCAAAATGAGCAAAAACACCCTGGAAATTTTGTGCTTTCAGAACAGAGGTTTACATTTAGGGATTCCCTTCTGCTCACATATATTCAGGTTTAGCTGCTCCATCCAGCAGAATGAACATTCCAGAGTTTCTATGATTGTTTTTAAAGATGGCCCTGAAGAATGAGGTGGGGGTTTTATGTTCTTGACCTTTTTTTTTTTAAGCAAAACTGTCAGAAGCATAAGGGACAAAATTGCCAGGTCTGAACATAGGTACTTTTGTGAAGCACAAATTAGGCATAAAATTTATTATCATTTTCTTTGCTTGTTTTTTAGAGCCTTAAATTCATTCATATCAGCTGCTATCTGTTGGCTTTGATTCACTTAGTGTTAATCTTATGATATGACTATGCTTTGTTTTAACATCATTCTCTGTTTTACCGACCTCCTCTACATGGGACAATCAGACATTAGGCAGCCGTAGGTCCTGTGAGCAGGGAATAACACTGCCCAGGGAATCCCAAAACTGGCAGGTTGCAGGGATAAGTGTGCACTGGCCAGCAGTTTTTTCCAGTTAGAAATCAGAGCCAGTCTCAGAAGTTAATGGGAACCACAACAGTTGGGACATTCAGTGGAGAAAGGAAGAGGCATGATGCTATGGGCATCCACAGTTACATCCACAGTAACTGCTTACCTACAAAGCATCTTGATGAGTGTAATTGTCATATGCACATTTAACTGCTGCACACATGGAGCTGACAAGCACTGTAAGGAATTGCTTGTAGAAAAAGCATGCACCAAGTCAAGCTAATATTTAATGGCCTGTTACTGAGAAACTTGTTTATCTGATCTTTGAAGAAAATCTCCTGATCTTGTCTGCTTTTAGAAGCTACTCTCTGCAGCAGTGTGACCCTCCAAAGGCCTGGTCAAGCCTCCTGCTCAAGCTGGCTTACCAGGTGGTGCCGGACAGCCCACTGATGTATGTTATACAGTCGAGGAGATTTAACTTCTTCAGTCCCATGAGGCTGCCATACAATCCTGTCATTGACTTCAGTCCTCCGCCTGTCGTGATGATAGCCACGACAGGGACCTGTAGGGCAGAGGGAGGATGGGACATTCACACTGACAGCATTCAGCATTGCATACCAAACTGCAATGGGGTCTGGTCACCACAGCCAGGCCAGGTCCTGATCTCAGAGCCCAGGTCCCTTTTCAGAAGGAAAGACTCCAAAACCAAGCAACAACTGCTACTGACACTTATTTCCCTTTGGATAAACATGGGTTCAGAGATAAACCCAAACCTGGGTTCTTGCCCATGTCTAGGGCAAATACGGGCACAGATGAATAATAAAAAACCATCTGTGGAAGCAACCATGTATTTTCTGTGTATCTCTCACTCCACTACTCTTCTTATCCCACACACTGACTACCACTGTATGAAAATCTGCATGCCAGTCCCAGGAAGAAATACACTCAGTTCACAGCCACTGCTGTTAAGCTACCCTCAGCAATGCTGTTATTCTTCAGTATCTTGAAGTTCTTTTAAAAGAAATTATATTTATTTTAAGGAATTTTAAAACTGCAAGGAATGGAAGATACAAGAAGCACTCAGAGATGTTCCTCCAAAACTCTCACAAAGTGGTGAAATTGGAACATGGGGAAAAAATCTTTGCTGTGTAATGTGTTCGGTATTTCTGAACCAAGCCAGTTATGGCTCAGCAGAGCAGGCATGAACACACCTCAAATGTGACAAATTCCAAATTGATAGTAATGAAGGATGGTGACTGCAACTAGTGTTTCTTGCAATAACAAACCTTGGCAGCAGAAGCAAATGTACTTAAGACAAATGGACAAGCTGGTACCTGCACAACAGGTATGTGTGGCCTGTTTTGCTGACCACTCATTTACAGGAGTACATGAAAGCACCAGAGATTCAAGTTCTATCCCCACAGCACACACGTACTTCTTGATCCTGCAGATCATGTGGTAGGTGAAAAACATTTTTGAGAGCACTTGCTACATATCTCTTTCTTTTCCCCAGGAAAGCCATCTCTTCAGAACATAAGTTAAACCCAAAGCGCATGTCCAGGTCTTGGTGGCATGAACAATTACTAAGATAAAAACAGACACATATATTAAATATTAACACACTCATATCTATCTTAGGATTTTGATCAAAGATAATCTATACTACCCTTCCCTTCAAACAGGATGATGCAACATGACTGGAGCAAGAGAGAATAATTTTACTATTTTTAAAAGTAAGACACTTATGTCAATTAGTAAGACTCATCCATGGCATTATGCCATATTATTGCTAATTGGAAGAAACAATGTACAGTATTTACAAATAAAATTAAATACTTAAATAAATATTATACAACTAAAGATTGAGAAGTTTAGAAAATCTGTGGTCAAAAGTGAAAGTATCAATTCCCATTTCACAGGTTATTTTCTCATTCAAAACCTAAAATAACACCCAATTTTCAAAGGCTGACAGTTTCAACGTGAAGGAAAAGTTTCCTTTTGAGCACCTGGTGTGGGAACGCATCCCCCTCTAGCGGTGAGTACCGCTGAGGAGGGCGGCCGTGGAACCCAGCTTGCTGGAGACTCCTCGGTGCCATCCAGCCCCTGGATGGGCGGAGATGGGCAGGATTCCACCCCTGCTGCTCTGTTGTGTCTACATTTGCACAGGTTGTTTCAGGGGGCAACGCTGGGATTTCCGTTCCACATCAACCTTTACTCAAAAATTGCAAGGTACAACTTCTCCCAGAGGAAGATTTCATGGACGTCTATTTCGAAATTGAGTAAGTAATTCCTTAAGACCCCACAAGTGGATTTAACAGAATACAATGTTTATTGCCACTGAATATTGACACTAAAGCAAAAAATAATTCTTAATTTCTGATTAAATTGTTTACTTCTGACTATTCTTTTTTTGTTGTTGTCAGTTAGCTTTTTGTGAATTTCAGAGACTGAAATTGACCAAAAAAAATTCTGTGGTCAGAAGGAAAGAAATAATGTTGAAATAAGCACATGTTTATATTACTGTTTTATCAATTGATTAAAGCCAAATCTTCCTAAGGCTAATTATGTATTATACACTGTGCATGTATTTTATGTTTTATTGTAAGCACGTTCTAGATTTCAGACTGACAATGCTTGCTTGTATCATTTCCATGTGGCTAAAACAATATCAAAATTAATGAACCAAGTCTTAAGGAATAGAAGAAAATCTCTTACCAAGGTTTGGCTGTCACATTCAAGTCAAATCTTTTCTCCTGAAAAACAAGAATGTGTAATTTTTAAATTTTGAATCTTCTATTTTCCCTTTCTGTCTTGGGCTCAGAGCTTGATTTATACTCCAGCAAGGTCTGGCAATCACAAACTTAAATGTCTGAGATCTCGGCATGTATTTCCAAAAGCATTCACTTATCATTAGTGCAACATCCCTACCTACAGATCCTAAATCCTTCCAGGCTGCAGAAATCATTAAACATCCTGGTATAAGAGGTTTCTGAGACTCATGCAGTGGGTCCCATTTCCTGTGCTACTCATACAATTTCTGCAGCATTCTGTATTACTATTTTTTGTGTGTTTTCCATTCTTTATGCTCTAGTACACAGCACATCTTTGATATCCTGGCCAAAGTCTCACAGCGAAGAGACTGCAAAGTCTGCATTTGCTTCTGCTAATACTTTATCCTCTCTTAAAAATCATTATTTCAATCTTCATATTAAGTGCCAAAATGCACTTTATTCTGAGAGGATATTTTAACGGTCCTTTTTAAGTAATATTCTCATTACGTTATTTAAAATACATGCTCTATGACTAATATTTTCAGCATATTTCAATATATTGTCCTCTTAAGTATATGGTTGACTAAGGGCAGGCTTATGGATACTTTCCTATTTTGTGCCCAAGGAGCACAACTTTCAGTTTGGACTGTAAGCAATGGAGGAGTCAGTGGGTCTTTAGGTTAACAGGGAGAGATGTACTGAGGGAAGTATGGTATTTTCATACATCCTTGTAGGTCTCTGTATCTACTACTGGCACATAATGGAGAGTAATACAGGGACAACCTGTCTCTGTGGAGAAAACATCTGGAGAAACAAAGCTCCTGTTTTCTCAAAGTCTAATAAAAAATCAGAACATTTCTGACACTCTTAGCAGCCATCTGGGACAACATTATGAGGAATGGTTTCCATTTGAGTGACCTTTTATTCCCAACAGCTGGAAGTGATGCTTACCTCTGAGATGGTTGTTTTCCTTCCCATGGGCAGCGAGTTCAGCATCACGACTGGGGAGCCCGTCTCTGTACTGTACCTACAGGACCACTGGGAAAACAACATGCTTTAGGACAAAACCAGCAACAGGTTTACCCTCTCTCCTTCCTCCCACCTTCTTGAGAGACACTCAAAATCCCTGCATCCCTGAGGCCACTCCAACATACAGGATGGTAGCGTCTCTTCTTTGGCAGCATGACATCCAGTGTTGGCTCCGCATACTTGATGTAGTGGAACTCCGTGGGACACGATGGGCTGACCACTCCATTGGGGCCCAGCACGATATCCTGAGTCCCCTCAAAGGAGCCCTTTACAGTGAGGGAAAGCTCTTTCTCTAAAGCAGCAAAACAAAGATCAAGAGAAATGTTAATATGATTAACCAGAAAAATGTGCTGGTTTGATTAAAAGTGGGGTGCCAGGAGCACAGGTTTGTCCAGTGGAAAGTGCTGGCACTGAAGGGAAAGGAGCAAAGAGGATGCTCTTTTGATAGAAAGGGGACTCTGAATATTCCTGCTGTGATATAGAACTGGGATTTCAACTTTCATGTACATTTAATAGGCCTTATTAACATATATCTAGATGAGGCCATTGGAGTCTGCCACAACCTAATGTGTTAAACTGACATTAACTTCACTGAACACTGTAAGCACTATTTATTCCACCAACACATTCTATGAAATGGGCATCTTCTCATCACTAAGCGCGTAATGGTTGGTAAATAGATAACAAAGCAATAACCTTACTTGATTTTTGCTTTGTCTTCTCTGCCACTTCAACTTCTAAGCAGCAAAGTTCACGACACTGTGAAAGACAGATTGCAGGAATTTGTGAGAAAGATCATCACATCCCGTCGTCATTATTGGGAGCTGTTGATCCCTCAGCCAGGAGTCACTTGGAGCTCTGGATTCCCTGGCATCACTGGGCTTTTTCCCATTAGCCACTGACTAAAGAAAAGGAAAAGCTTTGGATGGAGTTGTAGGCATCCCATGTGTGACAATGACATAAGATTGGGCACAGTGAGAGGAATATACAAAGGAAGAAAATCAGGACCATTTTCAGGACAGTAGCAGAAATACAAATGGTTAAACTAGGAAATAAATAAAGAGATGTCACTGAGAGATCAAGAGTCAGTAGTAAGAATGGTTTTCTGAAGCAGCATTGTTATTAGCACTTTGGGGGTTGATTTTTTTTTTTTATGGTGCTCACTTTTCTTCCATATAATGTGTTTTTGATAGGTCAGTATTTCATGTAGAACTTACCCACAGAGCATGGCTCATCTCCAAGGGGAGGAAAGGGCTGGGTAGATTATCAGTAAGTGGCTTCACAGCCATTTTATTGTTGTGTTCTGATAGACAGCAGAACATTTTTTGAAGTACTAGTACCAGAGAAAAATTCTGTGTTTGTATGTGTGTGTGTGGTGTGGTGAAGTATAAGACAAATGGAATATCTCCAATGAACAGGTAAATAAAATACGCCATTCTGGAAGTATCTAAATAGAAAAGAGGAAAGAAAGAGAATGAACTGGCCTACTGGCTTCTTTAACCCCCACCCTCCCTTTCCCTTTACATTAACGAATCACTTAAAATATCTTGGGAAAGACACATACCACCAGCACTCCATTGGTAGCAATCATTTCATGAGGACCAGGTCTGGGAAACAAAATGAAAAACATGGATTTTTTAAAGTCAAACAAATGCTGCTTATCTTTACCCAGAATGTTGCCCTTTCTCTCTGCTTAAAAAAACCAACAGTCTGAGGGACCCCAGCAGGAGGTACGTAACAAGCTCCTTTCCTTGCTTGCTTGGACTGAGCGCTGCTCTGAGGGGACTCGTCTCTGTACCAAAGCTGAGCAATGTGTACCATGGCTATTTTTTTACAGTGCAATCTCATGATCATCTAAAATGGAATCTACTGTTAGGTAGTCAAATTCTTCTCACTGTAACACATAAATTCTGCTCACTGTAACATGTAAAATAAATGTATTTCAACAATAACATGCTGATACACCAGGATGTCCTTGTTGGGAAGCCAGTTATATGTATTTACTGGCATGCAAATATTCTGAGTTGGAAGGGACCCATGGGGATCACTGAGTTCAACTCCTGGCCCTGAACAGGACAACCCCATGTGCCCGAGAGCATTGTCCAAATGTTTCTTGAACTCTGGCAGGGTTGGTGGTGTGACCACTTCCCTGGGGAGCCTGTTTCAAGGTGGAACAGGGCAGCGGGTACCAATTACATGGGGAAAAAAAGAAAAGCTTTCCAGATCATTCAGGTGAAGTCAGATGGTGTGGAACGACTTAACTTCTGGCCTTGGCTCCCCACTAGTACGAGAGCTGACCTTAGGTTGGTCGCTTTATTTCTGCCATTCCTTAGTTACCTTGTGGCAACACAGAGACAAAAATGGTGATTCACGGATGGCAGGCTGACTGTGCTGGAGAAAGAGCCTTACATCATTACAAGAGTTTCCATCACATTCTGATTGTGTTAGGCAGAAAGAAAACAGAATTACTAGGATTCAAACAGTACTGCAAGGGAAAACTGAAGGCATTGGAGATACACTGGAAACCTAACCAGTATGTTTCAACACTAAAAGTGTGTCCAATACACAACCTGAAAAAGGCAAGGAAAAATTGATAGGCAGGAATGCTTGCACACTCAGAAAGCCTTCTGAAATGTCCCCAGATAGACAAGTCATAAAACAGTTTGAGTTGGAAGCGACCTTAAAGATCATCTAGTTCCAATCCCATGGACGTGGACACCTTCTACTAGACCAGGCTGCTCAAAGGTCCATCCAGCATGACTTTGAACACTTCCAGGGATGGAGCATCCACAGTTCTCTGGGTAAGTGGTAGGTGCATCTTTGAGAGCAGCTAAGCTACAGCATAAGCTAATCCATCAGGTGTTGGGGACTGCAGCAATGACATAGGGAGAAGGCTGGCACTTTTTTACAGAAATACCACAAAGCATGATTTCTAATACTGTTTTTTGGGGGTTTTTTTATCATTAATGATTTTTGTGTTTTTAAAATAATCTCTGTATCACTTACGCGACCTCCAGTTTGAATTCAACCTCTAGCTCCTCCTTGGCCTGAAACCAAGAACAAGATATTAAATGAAGCAGCTACATAATGCTTCGTCCCTTGTCTAAACCCAAGTCCCTGATAGGCAATACTGAAGTTACTGTTGCTATAAGTAGCCTGTGATAAGTATTTCAGACTGAGTGGTCTGAATCAACATTTCAGCCAGATGATTAAATGATTCCTTCCTCATCTCCTTCTGTCTTCAAGATATCATCAAAACAACCTATACTTCTATTCCTTAGTGTGAAGCTGTTAGAGAAAGACAATTTGCAACTTCCTTTGTGTTCTGAATTCTACCCTTTACTCCCAACTATTCCTGGCACTGTCCTGCCATGACTTACTGTACTGGCTATTATCTTGGAAATGAAACATACTTTACACCCATTACTTTAGCATAATAAACAGAGAGCAGTATAAGTGAGTGATTCAGAACTGGTGTTACGCAACCCCAAGTAAGGCAGTGTAGATCTGTACAAGCTGGTTGTGAATGACCTAGTTTGGATACCAGAATCTGTCCCTGGTAGCAAGAAGTTGCATATAAGATATTTTGTTGATCTCATCCTTAGATCTCAAAGGGAACCAAGATTATTTTTCCCATTTTATAGATGGGAAACTGAGAAACAGAGTGAATCATCTTCCATTCATACTGAGATACACACAGGGGCAACTTCATCTTTGCCTTCTGGGGTGAAAGTAGACACAAGCAAAGGGGCAGGGGGTCATGAATTACATGGGGAGAAAAATGTACAGATTATTCACTCTGCAACAGCTGAGTGTTGTTCACACATAGCTTGCAGTTAGAGCCCTCCCCTACCCACTGTACTGTTTCAGTCCTGTGGTCTTCAATAATCTATAAAATATTGGAAAGAGGGGTTCAGACTCTCAAATTCAGATTTTTTTACCACATTTTTGTGCTTAAAATTTGAATGGTAGTTCATGTACTCATTAGTGGGATAAGTAATCCATGGCAGGGTCAGAAAGATTTTGGAAATGTTCTATAACTCTTCACTGGTTTTTTAGTTGCTTTAGTTGCCTAGTTGCTCTCACATCTGGGCTAGGCTTGAAGTACAGGATCACTGTTCTTTCAATTGGAAGTTTAGCAGTATCAAAGAGTGCACAGAGGAGATGGTCATCGGGAGTAGCAAAATCCTCATCATAGACTGTGAGCTCCAGCACATTCTGGAAAAAGAGGGAGAAGAATTTTTTAGTTTCTCAGGCTGGACATCATTAGCTCCAGGCAAAAAGTATTGCTGAGGATGTGCTTGAGAAGAAAAGTTGAGAAATTAAATATCATCCCCCTTTAGAAAAACATACTTGAACTGCATATTCATTTTTGCCTAGTTCATTTTAATTGCTTTAACAAAATACATTGGCTATACCTATATAATATCTCAGGAAAATCCCAGATTCTGTATCCATCTTGCACTGACTCATGAGAGTCTCTTGGTTCACTAAAACTTCAAAACTGAGTTCACCTTCTGTCCCTCCTACACAGCACCATTGAACAGACATAGGAACTCTGTCATCTCTGCTGCTAAATGCTTTGAGCAGTCCTTTAACATGAGCCATCTCTTAAAGAATTCTTGGGCAGAGTTCAGGAGATACATACACAAAATCTTCAGGCTGCTTCAAACAGACAACTTTGGCTCCCTACCTTGACCTGACTCTGGATTCTGAAGTAGAAGGTTTCGTTCCACACTGGATTGTCGGAGTTTCTCACAGTTTTAGTGCGTGACCTCTCACATGTCGCAGTCGGCAGCCACAAGGACACATAGCAATCAGCCTGGCTTACTGGGCAGAGGGAGAGGCAAAACAATTGTGAATGTTACAAAGGCAGCAGGGCTGCAGGACACTGGAAAAGTTACTGCAGCAACTGGTACCAATAACAAGCGTAAGTTACTTAAAGATAGAAATGTCTGATGCAAGGTAACCCTTTTCAAGATTCCCTTCTGAGAGGGAAAAAGGACAGACCACAAGATGATCTAGAAGAGAAGGTTTCTGTTCTTCATTGCATGAGTTACAGACAACAGTGATATTGTGTATAAAAAAAAGGGTGAGAATTTTTTCTTCTAGTCAGCCACTTCCGTATCTCAGCCAACAAGCTTTCCTGTGCTCATGTGTGCATGCACACACACACTAATCCTGAGCTGCTGTCTGATAAGAGGGGCTGGGATCCTCCTCTACCTTTTGAGAACAACTCCAAAAGGTCTTCATCTCTGCCTTGCCCTCAGTGATTTTCCTTGTGAGGGTTTGCGAAAGGAGCTGCAGAACTACCCCTGATGTATGAGATGACAGAGGCTTCCTCCAGAAGGAGCCCATTGAATTAAGACATTGTAATTTAACTACTCGTCACCTCCAGGAAGAGAGGGACCAACTCTCTCTCTCAAAAGCCACCAGGAGAAAGTTAGTGAAGGATTTTACATCCTCTTTCTCACAGGCACCTAAACTAAGGTATATCTCAAACAGCTACAGACAAAAATGCCATTGACTATGTTTCTTTTTGCAGCTTATGCAAGGTACGTCAGCTCCTTGAACACCTCTCTGACACAGTTCTCAACAATAAAATTATCAGATATTATGTAATGCAAAAGGTAACTAGCTTTGAGAATGGATGTCCTGTGATGTGAGACTTTCGAGAGAGTGATGGAAGATGATCCTTCAGCAGCAGGTAAGGACTCTGCAGGCAGAGCAGGGAACAGGAGCTTGTACATTGACCTGTGGGGAAAAGCAAAGTCTTGCCTGTCTGCAACAGGACCTTTTTCTCTTTTTCTCCTTTCCTTCTCCACCACATTTTTCCAGGTGTCATCCTACAACTACTGAATGTCTCAAATTGGTTGGAGGCTGCATTTTATTCTGTTGAAAGTGTTCAAGAAGCCTTGCTGCTTTTCTGTCCAAGTGAGAGGAAAACCTGAAATTCAGAACTGCTTGAAAATTGATATATGCATTGTGATAGGTCAATAGACACCTTACTTATTGGGTTTTGACTTTTAAACGTTAAAATTCGGAAACAACAAAAAAGTTTAATTCTGTCAATTTTCTTTATAAAAAAAATTGTGGAGAAATCAACATATTCCTACTGAGTAAAAAGAAAATTCCTCTGATGGAAAAGTTTGTTTTGAGGCCCTAGCCCTCTCCCTCTCCTGCTCTATTTCACATTTCAGATTTAAAAATGAGATTCTGACAGCCATTTCACTGCACTTGTCCAGAGTCATATCATCTGCTTTAATTCTACCTTCACACCACTCTTAGCCTCCTTGTGAAGAATAGTGGAAAATCACTCCTTATTCACCTTCTTTGCCTTTTCCTTTTTGTAGCGAGAGCTTCCATGTCCTCCTTGATAATTTCACTTCCACTCTTAAGGACTGTAGTCTATTCAGTCCTTCTGGATGTAAAAGTTGTTTCAGTTGTTATTCTGTTTCTTCAAATGTTTTTATTTATTTTTCAATCTGGGAAATTCCAGGCAGTCAATAATGCTTTGAAGAGTTTTGAAACTGCAAAAATATGTATTCGAATATATCTGGAGAACCTAGAAGTAATACTACTGATTTTAAAATGCACTAAAAGTAATTTTGTGTAACTACCATATGACTTTTGGTGTATCATTGGAGATGAGTGACTGATGGCTGTTTAGCTGGCAAGTACTTTATTCTACTGATGTGATTCATCATTCTTGTATCTTAACTGTACTTTGAGATACGAAGCTATCAAGAAATCCTTAATTATATGAGTGGATGCAGCCAAACTAGTCAGCTGTGTATTTAATGCAAAATATTGCCTCAGTTCTGCTTGCACAATCTCTTTCTACAGCCTTGTTATTTGCCTTGTTGCCTGACACGCAGGAGATCTGAGAGGAGTCCCTGATGAGACCTTTCTGTGTTCTTGCTTCATCACACATGTGCCAGAGCCACGGACCAGGAGGGAGGTTCAGGGCGTGCAACCCAGTGATATGACCTAGGATACAGCTGTTGTCTCCCTCACTCAGGGCTGGGACACAGGGAAGCCCTCTGATACACCTTCCAGAAAAACATGTGACAACCATAAGGTAAGACAGGAATGGTACTGCATGGTAAACCCAGATCTTTGTCTTTCAGAAAATCTTTCCTGACTCTTCCTGTGCAAGGCATTATAGGGCCTATCACTCCTGATCACAGTGAAACAGGAGAATCAAGAGGGTTACATCATTTCCCTTCCACACTCACTCTTGAACTAATTTCAGCGTCCTTTCACAGGCAGTCACGTAGCTGTATTCACTCAAAAACAAACTGTTAACTTGTCTGTTTCATGTGAAACACCTCTCTCTCCTTAGAGCACATATGGATACTCCATTTCTTTTACAAAACAGTGGTGTTTTCCTTTCCCACTTACTCCCTTCCCACCACTTTCCTGCCACGTGACTCACACTCTTGCTCAACTGCAAGGCTGCTGCAGGAGCATTAGAAAGCACCAAGCATCCAGCCCTCAGCACGGGTTTTTTACTGTCCTTTCAGGGTAATTAATGATGGCATTAGCCTAGTGGTAATGATTGTAAACAGCTTTTTCCTGTTCAATTCATGCTTGTCAGAACCAAGATTGAGGAGGATGAAAAGGTTTGCTCCTCCCAGCCGTTATTTCCCAAGGTGCTACAACCCACCAGCAGAATTACCCCTTGTTTTTGGAAACATGGAATGCAGTCTTTTTTCATCTACCTCTGTCAGAAACTCTCCTTTCTCTGATAGAAAGTACTTATCCTCAGAAACACATTCAAGTATAGAAACCAGTCAGAAAGCACAGGGAGAACAATGAAACAGCAGCAAACAGCAAGGACTGACCTGGTTTATAACAATCAATTTGCATAAACATTGGGTTATTTCAGAAACACTAAGAAAAGGTTGTTATAAAATTGTAAAAGACATAATTTGCCTGTTCCATGAGTTATCACTAAGAATGGAGATACTTACAGGCATCCACCCGCTGGAGATTTCTCATCCGGATGATCCTTACGGTCAACAGGTAGCAAGGGGAGGATTCTATCTGGAGAAGAAGAGTAAAAAGTGGGTCTGAATAAGCCTTTGGCTGGAAAAAGTTTCAAATGTGCAAACTAACTGGGTGCCACAAAGCACAAATACAGTTGGTAAAACTTGGGTCAATTATCTCACTGTTCTGCAGATGAAGCTTCTGCTGTTAAAAATGCCTTAATATTTTATGTATTTCACTGTCTTTTTGCTTTGTTTCTCTGAGACTCCAGATTGCTCATCAGAGCAGAAAAGACAGGGATAAATCCCTGACAAGTTACACAGCCTGTGAGATGCTTGCAAAACCTTTTGCTCTGAAACTGCTGAGTCTAGTCTACAACATAGCTACAATAAGTCTCTTGAACAGAGTAAATGCACCGGTGAGCACCATGATGAAGTTGTCAAAATGCCATCAGTCTTAGTCTAAGTTACAGTATATCTCCTTAGTAACCACCCATAAGGTCCCATGGCATTGAAAAAAGTGCTGTGGAGAATATCAATTGTTGAGGACTGCCATGGGATAACCTGAAGTATTCCTCTTTAAGAGGTGTTTTTGCCTTCTGCTTCAAAACCATAAATTTCCTGCAATTTACATTTGTATAAGAAGAAGAGTAACAGTGATGTGAGCTTTTGCCAATCCCAATTATGAGATAAGCCAATGGCTGAAATTTGGTTCCAGAGGATTTAGGATCTAAAGAGTTAGGTACAGGCTGCCTTTGGAGAAAAATAAAGCATATTACCCTCCTCCAAAAAAACTCTGAAGACTGAAAGTGCTTATCTTCCTTTGTTCCTTTCAATATCTCGGCCTTAATCTTCTATAAAACAAGTCTCTCCAGGTTTTGTGGCTGCAGGGACCTCTTCCTATTTATTATTATTAGATAAATGTGAGTTCCTTCTTCTAAGGAAGATGATTTCCTGCTGGCTCATTCCATAAACCTGTCTCTGACTCAGAGCTATCTGCAAAAGGCTATTTTGACCAAGCCAATAAATAAATCAGCATTTCCTGTGACTGTGACACATGGTTATTTCCTCACACTCCTAGAAACATTTCCACCTGTATGAGTGGTTAAAGCAGAGCCCCACAAATCATTCTTTTTGACAACTGCTATTTTTATCAACAGGTTTCCTCTCATTTAGGAGCATCCTTCTATTTCTATAGCACTTCAGAGACTTCCTATAACAACCATAAACAAGCAGACGAAACAGATGTTAAGATAGATAGAGAAGCTGGAAGAAACTCACTTAAACCAATTTTTTTTCTCAAAAGAACAGAGCAAAAGAGCCTTATTTACAGATGGAAAGATAATGATGCCTCTTTCATCACAACAAATTACTTTTCCAATATGTGATTAGAATCTTCTATTTTCTCCTCTAACATATCATGTTATGTTAAAATCTTTTTACAGAGTTCTTAAAAATCATTGCTATTTCCACCCCTCTTATATGTGTCTCAAGAATTCTATGGCTTTTTTCTTTTTTTAGTGCTTCCTCATGAAATTCAACCTACAAAATCTATTTACCTTCTATTTCAATTGTTCTGAAAAGAGAAAAAACCTTACAGAAGCTGCCAGATTTGCAAACAGCTGATGGAAGGCTATGTCCTCAGAGCTACCCCATGCGAAGACACTGGTTTAGATTTTAGAAACAGTTTAGCCATGTTAGTACAGTTCTACACCCTGTTGATTTACCCTTCTTTTCAGCTGGGTAATTAGGAAAGGTGGATCACCACACCCACATGTTAGGAATGAGCTTAAGCACCTCAGCATATGCCCTAGAAGGCAGAAACTCATTGTTCCTTAGGATCTGCATAAACACGGGGGAAATTCTCATAGGCATTTATCTTGAGAGATTGCACAAGGTGCTGCCAGTTCCTGGACCGGCTCCAGCAATACTTCCTCTGATATATGGCATTTCTTGAGTGAGAACCAATGAATTCATTATTTGCAAAGCAATTTGAGACTCTTAGATGGGAGAAAAGGTGGGTTGGGGTTTTTTTCTACGGAATATTAGATGGTTTCTGTGATCTGATTACCTTCTTCCTGGTTCCCATGCAATGATTTTCTAACATGTTAGCCAGATTCTCCCTATCTGGCACGGGGGGGAAATCAAATCACAGAGGTGCAGGATTCACAGAAGGATTTACTGAAATTTCACATACCAAAAAAAAAAAAAAANNNNAAAAAAAAAGATCACTAGCTTAACAGAAACTACAGAATTTAGGACCTGTGCTTGCACTAGGGGAGGGGCAGATGCCACCAGCCAGTTACCCGAGGAAAAGGCAGATGCCAGACGTCAGTCATCCTGACAGCCCTGGCACCTGCTAGTGGTGGTAGCAAAAACAATAGGGAGAGTAGAATTTACCTGGTGATCAGGCCTTGCTAGTTCTTCTGCTCCCAGGAGGATTTGTTATTTTAATTAATTCCAGTAACATCTTAAACAAAACAAATGTATTTAAATAGCAACTGTGACAACTATAACATGATGTACTAGGGTCTAGTTATAGAGACAAAGAAAATAGCAGTCATGCATGTATAAAACAAAAAACAGAGGTTCTGTTATTCTGTTTACTTAACACCTATTATGATACATTTAATAAACAACCAAACAAAAAAAAGGCTGCTGCTATGTAATGATGTCCCATAAATGGAGAGGTTTCCACCACGGCAAATTGTCAATTTGTCAGCTTGTCTTCAATTTGGTGCTTCCCAGCTTGTGCTCATGTGTGTGTAGCACAGCTGCATGCAGTACAGCACTCTGCAATGCCAGCACATGAGCAGGGTGTACAGTGCTAGTTTTTCTGAAGACCCAGGGAAATGAAGTTTTACTGGGATTTTCCAAACAGCAGCTCCATCTAATGTAGAACAGACCTCACAGTCTCTTCTTCTGATTTTACTGTGCTTCCCATAGAAAAGAACAACGTGGTGTGATACTTGGCACTAAGTTACTGTGTTGGTGTAAGTAAAGGATTCCTCTGTCATGTGAATGATCCCCACTTTCTCCCAGATGAGGAGTAAGAATTTGAACACAGAAATTTCTCTGTCATGAGCACTCTGGTGATGCAGGCTGTCTGCATTCCTGGAACATTTGTGCCTCTGCAGGTCTATCTGAGTCCTCTTTAAAGTCATGCTTATACTCAGATGTAGGTATGTGTGGCATGCATTCATCTCGAGAAGCACTGTTGTAAATTACTCCACTGGTTTAGCTGTATAATACATCCTGTCACATCACAAGTGGTGCAGAGCTCTAAAATGGCACGACTCCTTAATGAAGCAAGAGTTCATGAGACCAGAGGGTGACTCTACTTCTTTACCTTTTTTTTAACTTGCTTTTCTCTCAGTATCCTTCTTTCTTCAGCCTTTAGGCTTCTTCCTCTAACAGACTCTTCCAGCATGGACTATTGCTAGCCACATGTTTCCAGCTTCTGATATCAACAGTATGAACATTCATCTCTTCACTTACTGTAGACTACCCCAGTCACACAATTCCACAACAGTACAGTCAAATGCGTGCTGGATGAATGCTTTGCGGGTTTTTTTTTTTTTTAGTGTTAGGTGCTTGGTTTAGCATAGATGTTCCATCAGATAGCAGAATATTGTAGCTGCCTTCCCAAAACAGAGAGCAGACATCCAACAACACTGATTCACAGAGGAGAATTTACTCTTGAACCTTCAGGAGCAGTCAACATATTCTCAGACTTGATTGTTGCTCATTTTAGATTGGTATTTATTCCAAAGCAATTATAAACTAACAGAAGAATAATGCAGAGATCCTGAAATTCATATTCAGTTTGTGTGTGAGAAAACTGCATCATCATCAACAAGGAGCTGTCCTCCAACCAGATATTCAGCTGCTGCTTTTCTACATGAAATGTGGAATGTCTTCAATCTGGTCTCTTGAATAGGTGCTCTTTGTCATGCTGTGTGCAAAACTGTGATGAGGAACCAAACTATGTGCCACAGCATGCTGGAACCATTACATATTTCAGTGCAACTGCACTACATTCTATTCCACAAACTATCCTGCAAAGATCAGACACGATTTAAAAATACCTTTAGGACAATCCATTTACTTGTACAATGGCTGAAAAAGCCATTTCTACAGACCAACCTGAAAAAATGTGCATTGTCTATGTAACCCATGAAAAAAACCTTCCTCTGTATCCACACATTTTTCCTGCAATCACCCATTGCAGTAAAAATTCCTCCATGTGTTTCTATGTCATCTACTAGATCAGCAGCCTTTCCTGGCAAAGATAGCCTCCTTGCCTTGTCTAAGGTACTCCTGCATTCCTGGCCCAGAGAAGCATTCTGCTGAGATGAAATCACTCCCAGGATGTTGCAGGGCACTCCTTTCTTCATCTCCAGGTGCTGATTTAACTAGATGGTAGCCAGGGACCAAACCATTCCCTGCTGATGGTGCATCTAGAGCTGGTGGTGTGTGGAAGTCCATCTTGAGCTGTCTGAGAGTCAGGTCTCCTTGGAAGAGTGTGTGTGAGTTTTTTACAGTTGCAGTCAGGATGCTTCACGCTGTGAACATCACTTGCCAAGCCCTGCCCCAGCCTGCTACAGCCTACCTCGCACTGCTGTGGGATATGCTGGGATCTCCTGTGGCAGGCTGCCCAGACCTGCAGCTTTTGGCCACCTCTCTGAACCACTTCCTCATTCTTGACAAAATCAGGCTCCACAATGGCAAAGATGCTCTAATTGCTTCCTTCCTTCACCTCCTCCAGGCCCTGGGGCTGGGCACCTCAGCTGAGGGCTGTGGGGCTGTGCGTGGGCTGGGGATGTCGATGATCACTGCTGCCACAGTGGTGCTTTTCACAAGCTGTGTGCTTTGTGGGGTTTATTAGTAACATCTTCTTCTTCTAATCAGACCACCTTTTCACCAGGATTAGCAGAAGTCTTGGTTAGATATGGTTGAATTAAAAATGCCCACATCCAGACAGAAAAGCCCCTTTCAAGCACATAGCCACAGTAACCCTGGTTCCAGCAGGGGAAGTTTTTCCATGTCCACAGGAACATGACAGGTATATGCAAGGTCACAAGAATTGTATCCTTCAGATGACTGCTTCCTCATGCATATATCTGTCATGGGACTCAGAAAACTTTTGAGGAATGAGACTATGCACATTATACTGTGCTTGAAAGACGTTTCCAAAATGCAAAACTTCAAATACTGATCAACACATGAGGGATACCCTCACTGCACAGTGATCCCATAAATGCAGAGATGTATAATTATATTTAATAAATAAACACATTATTTATTATTTCTATTACATATTATATAAATCTGCGGAGATGTTGTATTTGATTGATAACCTAGGCTAGCTGCATAGCCCTTTCAGTACTGTTAATATTACCTTCACCTTTTAGTGTTTGCAGGTGTTTAACAATCGGACTTCTTCAGATTTTGAAATATAGGTTTATTTGAAAACTTAAACTGTTCAACTGCATGTTCAAAAATATTTCCATATGTAAAACTGTATCCAGAGTAATAGGGTAATCCATCCATAAAAAAAAAAGGTGCCCTTTTATAGTGCTTTTCCCTCCCCAGGCACAACAAATATGACAAAAAGAAAGTAGGCTGAGCATGAACCATCTGAGGGCTCAGACTCTTTACGCCTAATTCCAGATAGCTGTAAAATTAGCATTTACATCTGACAGCTGTTGAACATTTCTGGATTCTTATCCTAAGGTAGACATTACCACAGGACATGCATCACACTCTGAAAATCTCTGTTTCTGACTACTGATTCTCAAGGGCATATAGAGGTCTATCTCAGGTACAGATGTTTTGCATGTTTGATGTCAAATGTGAATTAGAGCTGATGGGAAGTGGCCTCATTTGATTTTATGAGGTTCCTTTTTGAAGTGGGAGGTGTAGTGGAACATGTAATTTCAGCAGTCTGTATTTTAGGCATCCCCACACCATCACTCAGGGTGGCAGAGGAGGTGCCTGGGCTCAGAACAGCTTCTGCAGCTGAGCAGAGCAGCTGCTGGAGCCATGCTCCTGCAAGCATCATGGGGCTGGGGGTGGTCCAGGAGCTGTTGACTTCTTCCTTTCCAGCTGCTGCTGAGCCTAGGACTGCAGCTGTTCCTGACAGCAGGCTCTGGCCCTTGTGGGAGTCAAGAAGACCACGCCAAGGATCCTGATGCCAGTGGGGACCCAGCCCTCCTGCCTGCCTCAGCTCCTGTTCACACTACCGAGCCTGACCTGTGCCAGAAGCTGATGTCACAACTTGATCCTAATCTTGTTCTGCAGTATGGCAACTCCCCACTCTTCCCAGTATCTCAAGAGCTGCTTCCAACTTCCAAAACCCAACAGAAGCCAGACCTCCTGCTTTGCACAAGGGTGAGAGCTTAACCTGCCCCTCTTCTGTATAAGGGCTGCAGCTTTCCCAGCTGCCCAAACCCTGAAAGAATAAGGAGCCCATGTCTGGCAGGGAAATGAGGTATGACTTGATTTGAGATGTGATGCATCTTAGCCTTATTAAAACATGGCTCATGATGAATTTAGAATTATGCATCCAACTGTTCCCCTTCCCTTCCTTCACATGCATTATTATACGAGATGTGCTGCAATCGTCAAATATTTTGATATGAACACTGATGTCTGAAATACCAGAGCTGGCTCTGCCTGTTGCTTTAGCATGGGGCTAAGCACCAGCCAAGGCCCGAATAATACTGACTTCTTAATACAGATAAAAATCAGCATGTTGGTGTAAAGACACATACAGTTGCTGGCAAATGCTGTCACAGGTTTCTAACAGACAATCCCTCTGAGCAGGCAGAGACCCTCATATTTAAGTCTTCTGATAGTTTCAATGATGAAAAATTAATATTTGAGAAAAATTAAGGAGGAGAGAAAAATGTATATGTATCTTTCACATGAACACATCATTGCTGATGTAGTCAAGTAATGATCATGCAAGTGCATAGGATAGAGGGTGGTATTCTGAACGTAGACGAAAACAGTGCCTCTGTAACCACACACAAGAACAACTCAGTCCCTCACCAATGCGTTGCCATGAACTTCGGAATTTTAAAATACAAAAAATAATCCTTCAGCATGAGACAGGCGCAATATAGTGGTCTAGAAGAAGGTTATGAATATATCAGATGATTCTTTTGGTCCACTACCGTCACATCTGTTCCCTTGAAATTTCATGACCCTTAAATGTCTTTGATCTAAGTCTATATCCTGAGCACACAATGGAAGAAGAAACACATCACTGTGTGGGATTAAGAAATGGAGACAAGAAGTTACTTGTCATATGTATAATTATCACAAGTAATTATAATCCAGGAGCTCAAATCTTTTTTATTTCTCTCATCATGCTTTTAAATTCCTGACCCCTTGTAAGGAACAGTTGTTATACCAAAAACTGATTAATAAATTTTTTCAGCCTATTTTTACCATCTACAGAATTCTTCATCCTAGACATGGTCCAGAATTTTAGTATTTTCCCAGGCTGGAGATACCAGACATTGTAACTTAAATATTTGCAAGATGAAATGCCAGAAAGACCCTAGACTTATTATAGACTATATCTAGTGAAAATACAGTATAATCTTTTAACACCACTAATTTATTTTTTTTTTAAATAATAATAATCCTAATACTGGGAAAACACAATAGCTAAACTTTGAAGAGTGCACGTGAAAAAACAAAAAATACTGTGAATATGAGTAAGAATTTGTTTAGATTTGTGAGCACCCAAATTGCAGCAGAACTACCTGGTAAGCAGCTCATCACAAAGCTCACGTGTCTGCCTGTTCACAGTATGACTTCAACTTTCAGATAACACTCCTTTTCAGCTTCATCTTGCCTCAGTAGAACTTGTCTGCACAGTTTATAGTGCAAATTTTCACAGAATTATCTGCCTCAGAAGCAGGCACTTCATGGGATAACATTGTTATATGAATCACACTTAAACTTCTCTAATTTTGACAGATAGGAAATAATGCCCAGACTCACTGCATAGACAACAAAGTAGCAGAAGGAGAACTCCCATCAAAATCAGTAACTTCTAACAAAAAAAAGTCTTTGACTGACACTCATGCACAAGAAACAGCCCTAGCACATTCAAGCATCACTCCTTTTGCAGAACCCCACTACAGTTTCTTTCCTGACAGAGCACAGAAGTGATGAAAGATCAGGGCTCAACAATCCAGGACTCCCTCATAAGTTGCGAGGATGGAGATCACGCTGCTGAAGCCATTCCAGCAGCAGATGCCTCACTGTTGCTTTAGGCCCTTTCAGTTACAGAAGGTATTGTGGAACAGAAAGTTCACCAGTGGATTTCTTTTACAAGTAAGTGAGAGATTAAAATACTAGATATTCAGCCTGTTCCAACTAAAATGTAACAGAGAAATAAAACAAGCAATTATGGAAACTGAGCCACCTGGTCTACTTGAAGGTGTCCCTGCTCATTGCAGGAATTTGGAACAAGATGACCTTTAAAGGTGCCTTCCAACCCAAACCATTCTATGATTCTATGACAGTCATAAACTTAAGAGAAATAAAATGATTCAAACAATGGACTTAGGGGCATTTCCCTTGTAACACTCAAGCTGCTGCCATCATTCTTTATCTACCTGAGCCTTCTCCCCTTTTGAGAAAAACAAATCCCTTAGCACTCTTTGGTTCTAAGTTCTCTTGTTCTTAATACCTTGAAATCACCTTGGCCTGGCACAGTACTGTCATCTTTCTTTTTTGGCCATTCACTGTCTCCCAAGGAATTGATGCCTGAGTTTTCATCCTGAAGAAGGAAAGAAAGAAACAATAAATGATAACGTTAAAGCAACAGCAGCAGCATTATCAGGAGAGATAATTAATATCTACTTGCAATAATTTATGATGAAACCTCGATTAGAAGGGCTGTTGGTTGCACCCAGCTGTGTTACCGCACTCAGGTTAATGAACAAACCACCACATGTTTTGGTGCACACTGGCACAAAAACCATGTCAGGGGTACTCTTTAAATGAGTCAGTGAAGGAAGATCAATGCAGCTGTAAGATACCCAGAAGGTGTCTCTACATTTATTCTGTGAAAAAGATTTGCTTTTTGTTTTGAATGTGATCTTTTGGCAATCTGCTCCTGCTCTTAGCAATATTAAACCTTAGTTTAAAATACCCCAGAATATCTTCTGTGAGTTTGAACAGAGAATGTGAAACATTGCAGTTGCAAAATTTTAAATCTAACATTTCAAACGTTTTCAGTAAAGAGAGGTTCCAAAATACTTCTACAATGTAGGCTGCCCCCTTAAAGTGGGGCAGCCTACATTGGCTGCACCATTAAAGGACAGTTTCTACAAAAAAAAGTTGAAAATATTCTGTTTCTGTTTCCAAAGCACTTCCTGAAGTGATGTCCTTCATCCAGTCAGGGAGCACACAAAACAACGCATAATGTACTACAGTTAAAACTAAATGCAAATCTTGAAATAATGCAGAGAATGCAAAGCAAAATGAAAAAAAATCAGAACGAAAAAGGGAATACGTAAGTGAAATTCAATTCTCTATTCCTGGACTCTACCCTGTCCTTATCCCATTTTCAATTACAAAAAAAAAAAAAAAAGGGTTTGACACATTATTATAGATGTCAAAATCTTGCTATTCATACAGAAATATGAAGTTTATAATAAAAGCAGCATTTAATTGCAGAAGAAAAAAGGCTGGTAATTCAGTCCCCTAAAGAAATTTCCTTCCCTGTTCATTTTTTCCCCTTTCTTATCTTTTTCTGTTCCCATACTACTCTGACTTCTCAGAGCATGAAGATGAGCTCTTTGGCTCCAGTGGATTCAGGAGGACTTTTGCCACTGACAGCCTTGAAGAGAAAATTTCACCTCAAACTCCTTCAGGCAGAGGAACTGCTGAGAGTCCCATCAGACAGCAAATTTGTACACTGGCTTGAATGCAAACACACGAAGCAGGCTTTTGTTTTCTGTCAAATGCAGAGGTCCTTAAGCAAAACTTTAAAGCTGTTTTCTTACCTCTAATCCATTTGATGGTATCATGGTCTTCCCTGGATACATGTAATAGAGTGATTCTGGCAGCTCCATGGGTAGCAAATCTTGAGACATACTTTCAGGATATTCTCCTGGCTCCTTCATAGACAGGAATCCTTTAGACATGTTTTCAGGATATACTGCTGGCTCCTCCATGGGCAGGAATCCTTTAGACATGTTTTCAGGATATACTGCTGGCTCCTCCATGGGCAGGAATCCTTTAGACATGTTTTCAGGATATACAGCTGGCTCCTCCATGGGCAGGAATCCTTTAGACATGTTTTCAGGATATACAGCTGGCTCCTCCATGGGCAGGAATCCTTTAGACAGGTTTTCAGGATCTGTTCCTGGCACCTCCACGGGCAGCAATTCAAGAGATATATTTTCAGGATCTACCCCTGGCACCTCTGTGGGCAGCGGTTCTAGAGACATGTTTGCAGTATCTGCTCCTGGTACCTCCACTGGCAGCACTTCCCAAGACATGTTTGCAGGATGTGCTCCCGTGAGAGTCAATGACTTGTTATTTTATAAAATGACCTGAGGCCCCACCCATCTCATCTCTCTAAGTAAAGGATTCCCCTCCCACTACCGAAGACAGCGGAGCGCCAAGGATAGACTGCTGCCGGGAAGGACCTTACACCACAAGCACAACAGCCAAAAGGAATGTGGTACCTTCCATTGGCTGGGAACCTCTCCCAGCCTGCACCTATCCCACAGGTCCTGCACCGCTGCGGCCCTTTTCTGTGTGTGCAGAGTCCCAGCACAGAGGGCGCTGCCACCCAGGCCTGCTCCTTCAAACCCATTTCTTCCCAGCCCTGAGCACGCACAGCTCCTGTGTGGGGGAAACTGGACCTTGAAAAAGGCCTGTGCACGTAAATAACTGGCAGTGACTTTCCTACGTGCTGGCACAGCCCCGTGCGCTTTGGCCATAGACAGGGGGACCTGAGCTCAGTGCCTGCAGAGGGGCAATGCCCTGTGCTACAGAGTAATCCCTCGAGAGGGCCATCCCCACCGCCTGACAGGTCACTGCATGGACATGCAGCTCCTCCTGGGCTGCTCCCATTCCTTCTTCCCAGGGGAGAGAGGCCAAGGTGGGCGTACAGGGCCAGGGTTTCCTTTTGCAGAGGTGAGCTGTAAGTAGAGGAGGTGATCATCGGGCTGGGAGCAGCAGCACTGGATTGAGTGTGATAGGACAGTGGAGGACAAGGAGGTGGACACTTGCAGGGGGTAGCAGAGGTCTTGAAGTCAATGCTTGTGGCTCCAGGCATGACCCAGCACTACTGCTGCACCCAGCAGTACCTTAAATAAGGCAAAAAAGGCACAGGAAAATATGTAACAGCTGTGCAAAGCAGATAAAAGTTATGCTTTTATAAATTTGCCAGAGAAAGGCAGTTGAACTTTAAATGACAACTGTCAGAAACACATGTCAAGATGAATGGAATACAGTATCCAGTGGTTGAGTTTTATCACTTTTATTTTACAGAGATTTGTTCAACCAAAGAACATGAACAAAAGAGCAGATGAACATCTCCAGGCTTACCCATTGGAAATTTCCATCTTCAAACACAGAAAAACAAATGAATAACAAACTAGAAGCTCCAGTAACAGTAGGCTGTGTCATAGCATCTGCATTCCCAGCATGAAAAGTAGCTCTGCCCACACTGGAAGTACAAGAGCATCTTTAGGCCTCAGGTCATGGACGCTCTGAGCTACATCCTGGAGAACTCCTTTTGCAGCTTAATTTAGAGAACAACAATCATTCCTTTTTTTTTTTTAATCTGGTCATAAAAGAAGACCTGGCTGACCTTGGAAGACCTGCCATGGGACACTAAAAATACCAGGATACTTGTCATTAGAGCAGAACAACTTTCCCAAGGCTAGTAAGTTCAGAGAACCATTAGCATAACTGATGATAAATGATAGAAATCCCTCTAAAGTTGGTGAACCTTAAGAAAGCTGAGATTCTCTGTCTTCAAGGAATACTGTTGAGAAGAAAGATGGATTCTGTGTACCGACTTCCATGTCTGCAGAGTGAATTCCCCATTACAGGCACACTTGGCTGTCTATAATGATCTGTATGGCCTTCAGCTAAATCAAGGTACTCTGCTCCCATCTGAGTCACTCCACAGGGAACGCCATAAAGAAAGAAAGCTACAAGGTTCTCATTAACAACTGAACTAGTGCTATCTCATTTAAAATCTGAATGTACAAAGCTGGATGGTTTCAAGTTGGAGAATGAAAAGCAGATGCTTCAAGTGGAAATATTTTATTTCTTTATGTTACATATTTCAGTAATTTAAGGATAGATGAAGGAAAATAACCCACCTGTTTCAAAGACTTAAACGTAGTTGCCCTGGCAGCAAATTGCACACTAGTCCTTCAGTGTAGTGATATCACAGTCTTATCACACAGAATGTGCCAAAACCAGCACAGCTTTGTACTTCCTCTACTGCTTAGGTTTCTTACTCATCCTACAATGCAGTTTGCAGAAGCATCACTCACTTGGCAGGGGTACCTGTATTACATCTGGGTGCAGAGACAAGCTGTAGAGAAATGGAGCTACATGACTGTCGTGGTTTTGATCCTGGCTAAGTGCCAGGCACCCACGGCAGCCACTCACTCGTTCCCTCCCCTGCCACAGCTGGGCAGATGAGGGAAGGAGAGGGGGAAAAAAAACCGAGGGAATTAACTCAGAGGTCTATGAGTTGAGATAAGGAACCAGGAGAAAACGCTCCAAGGACAAACCAGGCTCAGCTTAAAAGTTGCAAAAGTGAAAATATATTACTACCTGAGTTAGAAGGAGGATATGAGAAATAAACTAAACCTTTAAAAGACACCCTTCTTTCCACTCCCCACCCCTCCCTCCCTCCCACCAACGGTGCAAGGGGGGCAGGGTGTGGGGGTTCAGGTCAGTCCATTTCCAAGATCCTCTTCCCCTGCTTAGGGAGAGGAGTTTTTTCCTCTGCTTCTGCCGTGGGGTCCCTCCCACGAAAGACAGTTCTCTGTGAACCTCTGTGGCGTGGTTTTTCTTGTCCACGGAATGCAGTCCTCCAAGGACAAACTGCTCCAGCATGGAAGCAGGGGGCCCCTCTCTCTCCAACCGGGTCTCCCACCTGGACTGCAGTTTCCTCCGACATCCACCCGCTTCAGCGTGGTCACCTCCTTCACAAACTGCGGGACTTTTATCTCAGTCTCTGTCTCTCACTGGGCTGCACCTGCTACGGCTTCTCTGGCATCTACGGCTCCTGCGGCTTCTTCCATGGCTGCTGCGGCTGCTGCGGCTTCCGACATCTCCCGCTCCAATGTTGGCACCTCACCCACGGACTGCAGGTGGCTCTGCATCCCTCATGGACCCCATGGACTGCAGGGGGGACACCCCGCCTCACCATGGGCTCACCACGGCCTGCAGGGGAATCTCAGCTCCAGAGCCTGGGGCACCTCCTCTCCCTCCTTCTCCACTGACCTTAGTGCCTCCATGTTGTTTTCCCTCACATGTTCTCACATCCTCCTCCTTCTCTAACTAAAAGCAGCTGCGTGCACACTTTGTTTTGATTTTTCCTTAAATATGTCATCAGAGAGGCATAACTAACCTTTCTAATTGGCCCAAACATGGCCAGTGACATGTCCATCATCTTCAGAGCCGTCAGAGATTGGCTCTGCTGGAAATGGTGAAGAACTCCAGAAACTTCTCACAGGAGCCATCTTTATGGCCCCCTCCCCTCTACTAAAACCACAACAATGACAAAATTTTTCAACAAGTTCAAATGTAGCTTTGTGATTCTGCTTAATCACAGTCTTGGACTGGACCAAAAAAAGACAACCAGTGTCCCCCTAAATGCCTTGCAACAATATATGCTTGCCTAGCCTCAAACATGCCAGGCAAAATGAGCCTGAGGTTATTCTAACAAAGTGGAAGCATAACCAGGACAGGCTGTGACCACCTCACTACTCTCAGATGTATAAATACTTCTATAAAAAAAACCCAACACTAGATAGCAGAGTCAGATGGGAGTTCTGGCTCAGCTATGTCCTCTTCCCGCAGGAGAGGAGTGGTATCTTAGGCCATCACTTGTGCAGTTAGTGAAGGAGGGAGATGTGGAGCAGGAGAGAAAAATCACAGGAGACAGGGGCATTACTCTTCTTTATCTTGCCCCTGGAAACAAGTAAGAATGAATCTTCTGGGAAATAAACATTAAAGTAAGTGTTTAACCAAAAAGTTTAAAAGTACTAGAATATATTCTTTTTAAGATCATACTGAGAAAAGTATGGCAGTTTGTATCCATTGTATAGATTCATCAGCATTTGTATGCATCTAGCATATAACTAGAACAAACTTCTGGTACTGAGAGGCATTCCTTTCCCAGTAGAGAGGCTACCATCATTAATGACTTTGCACATCATTGCACTCACAGTTAAATACCTGTATATGTTTCTTTCATGTTACAGTTACTGATGCACTGGATAAAGCCCAGAACTTACCATACCAGTCTCAGAGCTGCCTAATTGAAGTGTAAATTTATACTCTGTTTCATCTCTCTCAGATTTTATTGCAAATATACAGTCCTCAGTGATTACCTGTAGAGTGAGAAACTCCTCTGTGCCTGGAGTTTTCTCACTATGGGGTGTTTTTCTGTACTTGGAGAAAGTTTCCCAGGACTACAGTTCTAGAAGAGCAGTTCCCAAAGTTTGTTGCATTTCTGTTCATTCTCCACATTTCTGCAGACTACATGCAAGTTTATCATATCCCCATGAGCTGAAAACCAGCACAAGTGCAATATGACCGGTGCAGTGCTTCCTCCCTGTGCCCAAACCCAGCTGTAGGTCACAGGCTATCAGCTCGTACACCAGCAGAGATCATGGACTAGAGATGAAGAGTGACCCAAAAAGGTGTTTGTTAAGTGTCTGTGAAGGATTTTCTGAATTATTTTCTGTATGTGGGACCAAAGCATTTAATCTTCAACAAATTCTAGGCTATCATACCATCTGTTAAATGTCAAAACCAAGTTATACCCTGTATTTACAAACTAGATATTAAGTAAAACAAGTGCAGCTCAAGGAGGAATTTGGAACATGACTTGCTTTTAAGATGGGTGTCATCCAGCTGAATAGCAGAAATTGCAAAATTGAAGAAACAACTTGTTCAAGATTTAGAAGTACATATTAATACATGTAGAAACTTGCAGATCCTTACCTGATAGTTATCAGTCTCTAAGGATGCTCCATTTCCTCAGCAGAAGAAAGGAAATAGGAAGGCAGCAAACTAATATACAGTTTATTAGCTGAGAGAGAGAAGGCTGCAATAAGCAGTAGTTGGCAGGAAAAGTTGGACTGCTAGGGGCCAAGGAACCATCTTTTCCCAGTGTTTAAGGGCAGAAAAAAAAGAAGAGCGATCTGGGAGTTAGGAAGTACTCACAGGGTACATATCAGGTATCTGTAAGCCCAGATGGTCAGAACCTCAGTAGTAAGATTTAGTGCCATGACATTTTCTAGATTAGAGATTTTTAGTTGCTATTCTTTTTAAAGGACCAGCCTATCAAGACTGCTTTGAAAAAGCTAGAAGAGTGATATACCTTTATCTCCATTTTAAATATTTGTCTCCATCACCTTTTAGTTCCTGGTTTCCTCTTTCTTTTTCTCTTTCCGTTGCCTGCCATATTTTCTTTATTATTGACTTCTTGGATTTCAAAGTATGTGTTTTCTTTCTTTGTCCATCTCAATACCTCATAGCTAAAATTCCATTTTTCACCTTTTTCGGGCATTATAATTTGTTTTTTCCTTCTATCCTTTCTCCTTCCTTTCATTTTATACCATCTTAATCTTTCTTAATCATTCTTACTCTTTCCCCTTTGTCTCATATCTCCTCTGTACTGTAATTGTGCCTCCAGAAGCTTCCGGTTTGAATGATGGAGGTTTGGTCGTATTTGGAATACGCATGAGTGCTACAAGCATTAGGGTAGCTGGGATCAGGCTATGACATCTGGATGAGATGTCCAGCCACATGGAGAAAAGGGGATAAGCAATAGAGGGTTGGAGGGAGTGCAAAGGAGACCTCAGGACCTAAGCAGGAAAGAACAGGAGAGAGGACTAGACACCACATCCCAGAGTTTTGATGTCATGAGCTGGAGGTGTGGGAGGAGTGCTGGAGAAGTACTTTGTGAACACTGCAGGGCTTCTGCGGGAACCCTGCAAGGGAAAAACTTTCAGGAGGAACTCAGAGGTACAAAGCTTCAGTGGCATGAATGACACAGAACTCTCAGCCATTTCAACTATTGACCAGCATACCATGACCAGGGCGTGAGGAAATAAGGCCCTGATGGCCTTCTCTGCAGTGTTACCAGTTCCGTAACACAGTAGGATATTGCACATACACAGCAGAGTTTTATGTGTGAGCAGGTTTTAGCACAAGGTTTCTAAGACGGGAGTCCTGTTCTGCCACCCACGTTCTCCTGTGTCTGCTGTGGCAAACACATTTCCCATTACTCACGTGGTGCAACTGTAGTCTCACGAATGACTAGCTTACTTCACTCAGAATGTTTGCAATAATCTCATTTGATCACTCTTTGTGCTACAGAACAGCACAAAATGCTGCTGCCAACCATCCCATTAGCTCCTGTTTCTTCAGTGGCACTCACCTGTTGTCCTGAACAATGTTCATTTTCTTTTTTTCTTTTTTTTTCTTTTTAATGGTAAAAGGGTGAGATGTTGCCCTGAGTTTAGCAGTTTCTCAGTGTTTTCTCTTACTTCTTCTGTAAACATGGCCATGGTTTCTTAACAACTATCTATGTTTTCCTAACTGTATGCGTGTTTATAATTCCAGTATACTGGGTAGAGAAATATGATTGATTGATGCTTTGACCAGTAGAATTAAGAAGTGTTGATTTCTACCTCCAATCCACGGTGATTTGTAAAAACATATAAATAAAGGCAGAGGGTTCTGCCCTCTCTCTCTTTCTGCCCTCTCCGTCTGCCGTCTCGGTGTGGTCTTTTATTTGGCTCTCCTTGGGGCTCCTCGGCCTAGTTGGCTAGCCTGACCCGTAATACACTCACCCAGTAGGACTTCTGAGTTCTCACATGCCTCATGAGGAGCTAAAGAATCCCACTGCTGCTTAGGTTCCTGTGGTCTGAGTCACCTCACTGAGCTGCCCAGTTCTTCATGCACCTTTGTGATAATCAGAAGGGCTGGGGCACAGGTGCAATTGCATGCTAATCCCTTCACTTACTATAGATAATGAATAGGTAAGAAGGAAAAGACAGACACAGAAAAGATGCAAAACATATTAATTACAACCAAGGAGGTCAGCATGTTAGTGTTTGTAGCTCCTATTACCACGTCTACCAAGAGGTCTATCTATTAAAACATTTAGGAAAAATCATGTTAACTCCTGGTAGTGCTAACACCATGATACAGCATGGGCCTAGATTTTTCCAGTGCTTCTCTCCCCTCTAGTTAGTTTCATTCCTTGAAGGGATAATTCCATTAAGTCATTCCTCTTTCTTGTAAAAAGGGACACTCCCAACCTGCAAAACCAAAAAGCGCTTTTAAATGCCCACATCTGCAGCTGTTACCCACATTCTTTTAATGCTTCAGTACAGGCCAGAGTCAGAGCATAGGGAACATAACCCATTAAAAGCTGTACCAGAACAAAACAATGCCAGCAGACAAAGCCACACAAAACTGCCCTGCTGGCCTGCAAGGACAAATGACAAGAGTGTTCTGCTGGGAGGGAGAACAAGCATCCTGGCAGGTGCAGCAGAGCACACCTCAGTGGCACACTGAGAGTAAATGGGGCTTCCCACTCTTAAACCAGCAAACATCAAGAGAAGGAAAGGGGTATAGTTAAAGGCAGGGATGGGAAGAGAGAGGCAGGCTTCTTGAACTCTGTTGTCATCAGAGGACTTGAATGGCAGGGGTAGGGATTTCATTTGCAGCTCTTAAAGGTGCCTGAAACGTCAGCTGTAGGATGGGCAGCTGGGAGAAGTAGCAAACACATGTGTCACACCAAATGGGGAAGCCTGGGAGGGAGTTAAGAGCTGGGACAGAGGAGAGGCAATGCCGAGAGGGACCAGGTGACTTAGCAACACAGATCACAAAGAGGGGAGCCCTTGATGAGCACCAACAAGTAAACAGCCATTTCAGCACTCTAGAGGTTTGAACCCAGGCTGCAAATTGGATGAAGATGTGAGGGCCTGGAAAAGCAGCCAGGGTAAGGACACAGCACCCCTAGGGGGGCTGAGGTCATCAGAGGTGAGCTGGGAGACTAAAGACAACAAAGGATAGAGGAAGACAAGGCATGAAGGAATGATTGAAGGAAGAGAGACAGATCATGATAGCAAGGGGGAAGAGAATTGTTCAGCCTTTTAGAAGTTCATATTTCATTTTGAATTGAGAATTAATTTTCTATTTTGGTTATGATACATTATTCATAGCTCTGTGTTTGCCAGTACATGTTACTTCAGCACAGACAAGCTGCTTTTTATTTAAATTTGTAGTAATTAAGGGCAACTGATACTGACTGAAGCATTGTATCTTTTTATTTTAGATTATTATCTTTGTTGTAATGAAATAGGTTTGCATAGTATTTGTCTTATTAAAATCCCTCCTAAAGCAAATAATTATTTTGGTCTTCATCTCAAAAATAAGGAGTTTCAACAAATTACCTTGTGCTGTTTATAGTAGTTGCATAAATCCTATGTTGCTTTTAGACAGGCAGGGACTGACAAAGTCATGTGATTACCCATGAATTACCCATGGATATCAGTGTAAAGCACTTAGTTTGCCTTCTGACCACAAAAACTGTCTCTCAGTTTTGGATTTATTAATTCTCACAGCATCTCATCTTATAATAACAAGAAATACTAAAAACTGCTGAAATTAACAGGACGTGGATACTGAGCTGGATCTTCTAAATACCATAAATGTTCAGTGAAAAGTAGAACCCTGGATTAGATAGTTATACCTGCATTGGAGGAGCTGATCCTGATTCACAATATGGCTTGAAACAGTAATTTCCAAGAGATTTTCAAAAACTAAATACTGCTGGTGTAATAAAACTTCTAAATTCAGAAATATAGAAATTGGGCATTTTTCACGTGAAGTCTCAGGTTATCTTTTATTGTCAGCTTGGCATGCTATTTCTAGCAAAATTTCTTGGTGACATTATAGGAAAATGCAGTTTTCATGTTCTTTGAAATTGTCCACATTTATTATGTACTTTTGTGTAGCACTAGATTTGAAATAGATGAAATATCTATAGCTCATTTGTTTTCACTTCACATACAACTTCTAGTAGCACAGCAAATTTTGGAAGAATTTTTACTACTGTCCCAGATTCATGCATTTAAAAAACTTGTTGATAAACATCATCTTTCCTGATCTTCAATTTACTGCATTTACACGTATATGCATGAAAAAAAGTTCACTGGCAGTGAAATACAACATAAATTAAGCGCAAGTCTAATCATCATTTTGTTTGATTGGTTGATCTAAGATCACCACGTGGTAGAGAGGAACCACAGGCTCAGACAAGTTTGTACTTTCCAAAGTCTACCGTGCTCATTTACAGACAGGTCTTGATTTTTCTCCAGAGAAGAATAAAAAAAACCCCCAAAACCAACGAAATCGTGCAGATATCTTTCTGAAACTCAGGAGAGTGTTTATTTTTTGTGCTGTCGTTTCTGCTCTATGGCTGAATTCAAAGCCTGAAGGATGAGATGTTGGTTGTTCTGGATGTTGTAGCTGGTCAGTTCTATGAGCTTGTCAAACTCCTCCCCTGTGTAGGTAAAGCTGTTTAAGCAGTAGGGGGAAAAAATGGTGGAAACATCCACGTTGCCCTGCACCATCTCAGCAGGGCTGCGCTCCACACCTGACAAATAAAGAAAAATCATCAGTGGGGTATAAATATGGTCCCACCTCCCAGCTTCCAGGTGGGGCACAACCTTACTCCTCGCTCCCTTGGCATTTGTATTTCTCTCCCATGGGAGGTACAGCAGGGGAGGGAGGAGATCACGCTGCACCATGTCTCCCATCCCACAGCCAAAGGGCTTCCACGAGGTGGGAAGACCATCCCATGGCTTACCAGGCTCTTTGTATTTTCTGAAGGAGTCATTCACCAGCGGGAAAAACACCACAGTCGGTGCCCCTGGGGTCTCTGTATCTTCAAAGGTGTAGCACTCCTTTAGATTTTTCTTCTCTTCTTCACTCATGTGGATTTTGGGAAATGGAATTCCCTGCTTTTGAAAGTATTTGGAGGCTTCTTCCAAAGGCTGAATTCAGACAGAAAAAAAGAAAAGGTCAGAAATTCTGCCACACTCCACCACTTTTCCTAATGCACAATGCATTCATTGAAAGACCTTCACAAAGATAGGGGACAGGGTTTGCTGTCAATATTTCTTCTTTGTCTCTTATGTGAGATATTAAGTACTAGCTGTTAACAGAACAATAATTCAAGACTCAGTCTCCAACTTGCAATCCTGATTGTTGTTCTACCTTCTCCTTCTCCTCATTAGCCTTTATCTACAAGATAGGTAAAATGTCCATGACTATGGGAAGGGAGGCCTAGCAGCTTAGGATACAGAAAGATGCCTCTTCTGGAGAAAATCCTGAAACAGGTAGAATGGACAAGAATCTGAAATAGTACAGTTTTAAAATGCAAAATTACAAATATTTTGTTGATTCAGCATAAAGTATTCAAAATCCTCTGTCTTAGATGCCTTAGGATGGTTCTGAAAAGTGATGTAAGCATACAGTGATCTGGGAGCAAGCATCATCTTAACTGAAATGTTAATCTTGCAGGTGTGTTAGCAATTTTTGAAAATAAGGTTTTTCTTCCTGAGTCTGGTTGGCATGTATAAAAATTTTAGTCTTCAAGGATTTCTGTCTTATCCATATCTAGTAACAGGAATGACAGGCCACGTTATTGGCTGGCATTTGAAACAGCAGATATTGTCAAAGGACAATTCTTTTCCACAATTTTCAACAACAACAAAAAAATCCAGTTGCTGTTCTAAAGACAACTAGACAAATTATTTCTAATTATACTGCATGTGGAAAACTTTATATGAATATCACAACGCTACTAAAACAAGTTCATCAGTTGTGGTACCTCGTACCAGATAAACACTCCATATGAGTGTAATTTAGATAGCCAAATGGAGATCACAGAAGCACACAGGTCTAGGAGATAGCATTTAGCTATCAGAGGGTTAATTCAAATAAAATATTTAGAAATCTGATATTACTTCTGTTCTCAGGGGATTTACCCACATCACTTGCAAGACCTAGGCATCTGCACATGGAGCTGTAGACTAAGGATCCTTTTCTCCTAGAATCAGTTTATTCCACTTAAATTATCCTGAATCTTTAGGACTTAGGGAGGGCTAAATGGCAGCAGTCATTTTTAAAAGAAAATAGAGTGTTTTTCACACCAAGGTCTGTGATCCAGAAGAATAATTTAAGTGCAGGACAACATCCACTTTCCTCTCTGGCCTCATGAGTGGTGGATAGCTGATATCGATGTATCCTGCTGTGTCTGCCAGGCACATGAACTCTGCTGTTTCTGTCAGCTGGTTGGGGAAATTCTCTAGCACGGTATCTGAAAGGAAATATTTGTTACAATGAGTGATTCACTGAAGAAACAGTATATATGTTGTTTGATTAATAAGCAAAAACTGGAAAAAGTGCCTCTTGGCTCTTCATTACATTTACTTTCCAAGACCCTGACACATTACAGATGTTCAGCCTTCACACGTAAAAGAAAGACCTGTTCAAGGTAAAAAGAGAGTTCTTTCACTTCTCATGTTGCTCTTCTTCCACCTTAAATGAGCAGTAATTTTCTTTCCCTGGAGTCAAGGGAATTCCTGAAGCTGATTTGACTGAGATTTAAATAGTTATCTTGACATATTCATTTTCAAATGCTCATCATCTGCCTTCTCTTCACTGATGAAAACAGCAACCATCTAAGAAGGCAAAAAATTATATTCAAGGATGTTTACCTTTCCATATACAGAAGTTTTTGCTTTGAAGGTATTCATTGTGCAGCTGGAACCCCTTCAGGAAGTTGTAGAACTTTGAAACCATCACCCGCTCTGTCAGGATGCGCCGAATGATGCCCACGATGCCACATTCAGGGGTGACCAAGTAAGTCTCCAACTCATGTCTCCTGTCTGATGGAGAAGGCTCTTCTCCTGAAAGATAGAGGAGGTGAACAAATTGTTGGTTTGATACAGTTCTTTGCAATACTTAAAATAACAGAAGGCACCTCATATTAGCTAGGGAAAAGAAGATCCAAATAAGACATTGCAACATATAAATAAATCAATGTCAAAATAGGAATAAGAAGAAAATCAATCTCCAGTAAAGCATATTCCATGAGAAACAGAGTGGCAATAAACTTGCTAAAGCTCGAAAAAGTAATCTACTCTTTGATAGCACTCACAGATCAATTCCCTGTGTGAAAGTCAGGGTAGGCTCAGAATCTGGGCCTGTTCCTTTCAAAACTAACAAAAATCAGCTTTGCAAAAAAAAAACCAAACAGAAGAAAACAAAAAAACCAAAACCCCCAAAAAACAGTAACAACAACAAAAACAACAAAAAAAACACCAAACAAGCAAACAAGCAAAAAATAAAACAAAACAAACAAGAAAAAAAGCCGTCAGGAGACTTAGATATCCACAAAAGAGCAGAGGAAAGGGGTTATGCTAAACACCACCTCATGAGATTGGGAAAGCGAGCCAATGACTTTCTATCACATGAATTTATTAAGCTTTGCAACAGTTCCATAGAGAAAGTGATAGAAACCTATAAACCAAACTCACTAACTGCCTTTGAACACAGGAAGGACAACCAAGGCCTCTTAGAAAAACACAGGCTTACAACAAGGTCAAAGAAAATTGAAATGGATTTGCATGTAATTGATATATCCAAGTCTTCAACAACAATGTACCGAAAGCACCAGCTGCTGAAGCAGAGAGAGAACACAGCACTGAGGTGTTTGTTACAACATGGAGGTTCACCAAAGGACCCCTGGCAAAGACAATCTGTTTGAAACCTTCAGTAAGTTTATGTTTGCATAAATTCAGTCTAAGAGAGATTAACGGAAATAATATTACTATGAATAAATTCAGAGGAAAAACCTAGTTAGATACAGCTGACAACATGAAAGCTCTAGACTTACGAGGCAACAGGTAAAACAGAAACATAACTAACCAATATCAACAGTCCTGTGTTGGGTACACCTCAGTGAGCGCCTTTGTGTAGGATCCGATGAATGCCAGGCGTCCAAGAGGTTGTACGAAAAGACATTGCTCCATAGGCCTGTGCAATGGTAGAGAACAGGGAAACTTCTTCAGAAACATTTTAATGGAAAATATCCCTTTCAAAAAATAATCTCTCAGCTTCGCAAGGGGTATTGGAAAGCCAAAGGTTTCCAAATTATCACCAAAACTATATGAAGCTCTTTTCAGCAACTAGCATTCTGTCCTCAGGGAGGAGCCTAAACAGTTTAAAATATTGTGTGAGGCCTTTAGCCAATGTAATTCATTGCCACATACAAACCAACATTTTCCATCCTATAAGCAACTGTCATAAGTGAGCAAAACCATGCCATTTCCTATAAAATAAGGATCTGGTCTACAAAATCTATAATATACAAGTGGATATTCAGTTAAAGGTTTGAAAGCTGCTCCTGGACAGTCAAGGATCAAATGGTTAAAGCACAGTTTGGGATAGTCTGCAGAAAAGTCCTCTAATAGAAGACATCTTTGCTGTCCCTCTAAGATTTCTCTTTGCACAAGGTCTTTTGATGGAGACTCTTCTCCTTCTATTTGTTATTCTCATTTCCATAGTGCTTCTCTCACTTTTGGCATCCCCACAAAAGGACATCTAAAAATGCCTCCACAGTGCAGAAATCTCCAAAAGTCTCTTGGATCTTGAAAATTATCTCTTTGTCCACAGCTCTGTCACAGACCCCGAGAGGAACTCTGCCAGAGAAGGCAGTGCTGTGCTTTGCCTTGAAAATCTCTACCAATGAAAGCTTTGCAAAAGCCATACATTGTACAGGATGCAATAATTTGAGTTGCACAATAAAATAATTATTCATCCCATAAATTATTAACAGAAATACAATTCCCTTTTATACCTGGCTTGTTTCTAGAGTGGGACAGAGAGCCAAGGGTCTTTTTCTTCACAGGAAGTCCTTGTAAGAATAGACTCACTTAAGAAATGTTAGAAATGCATAATCAAGAAATCGGATTGGGGCTCTCTGGATCTACACTTAGCTGGCAACCAGAGTTCATTTGCACGTAATTACTGGCCAGTTTCTGTCAAGACAACCTCATCTCCCAGGAGCTTGAGAAGCTTCTGTCCAACCCTGCTGTGAGAAGGCAACTCCTCTGGTTTCTCCTGTCTTCTCTTGGTGTCTTCTCATTCTGTAACTCTTCCGGTTCCCTCAGCCCTGGGAGTTACACACTGTTCCTGCATTTTAATGTCTTTCAAACACTGATGTCTCCTCAGAACTTGTTATAATTACATAGCAACATTGCCTTAACCCCTTGCCCCAAATTTTCTTTGTACCTATATTGACTGAAGTAGGAATTGTAAAGAGGGATGGTATCTTTTACTAGGCTGACAGAGTTGAAGAGAGCAGACAAGCTCTCATGCACCCCAGCCTTTCTTCTGGAAATCTGAGGGTCTTGTATCCCCATAAGCTCATCCAGTCTTTCCAGCTCTAGCCACTGCTCTTACAAGAGGCCTTTCCTCTCCCTGCAAATGACACCTTGCTTTTATCCTTAAACTATCACGCTGTAAGTAGTAGTACATTTTAATAGTAACCCAAGAGGGCATTGCATGTGGTATCACTAGATGGCAACATTGCTTTAACTCTCCACCTTATCCTTTATAAAGGTACACCTGGGGCTGTGGGATGAGCAGGCTCAGGTGCTAAGGCTGATAACAGAGCTCAGCCCAGGCTGGACGTGTTGGGTGTGCTTGCTACCTGGCCACCTCGGGTATGAACACACTACCCCAGTGCTACTGAGAAACTGCACTGGAGGCACAAGTCTCAGAGAAAGGCTCTGTAGTCTCACCTAGCTCTGTGACCTACCTCCTACCTCTAACAGTCAACACAGAGTGCTTAATGGAAGAGTAAAAGAAAAAGGGAAGAATGAAGGGATCTTTTCTCCAGTGTACTCTCCAGCGTCTCAAGCTCCTGGATTTGGGATTTCTAGTGCTGGTGGCCACATCTGAACTACTGGGTTTCAGAGCCACCATGGGATTTACCTTGCATGAATTTCTCCTGCCCTTTTCAGATCTGTTCATACTCTCGCATCATATATTTTCTTCTGAGTCTTTTCCCTCAGACAACTCTTTTCTTAACTCATGACATCACTAAAATGTCTTAGCATAGCTAATAAAGCTGTGAGATTTAGTGCTTGTGGGACTAAGCACGATCTTTTCTTTCTTATGCCCAATTACTGTCTCATTCTGGACTCCTCCTGCATAATATAGACACTCACAGCTTCTCTGAACACCAAATAAGGAATACCATGTGGTGTTGCTGGTTGTATGGATTTTTCACTTTATAAGTTAACCATTTTTTACCCGTATCCTTGGTGTCCTGTTGTGTCTTGTGCTTATTTACATGTAAAATATCTGTTTAAGAGCAGACAGACTTCTCTGCAGACAACTTCCCCCCAGAGAACCAACATACAAAGGGGTGTAATAGAGTTCCAGTATTAAGCAAAATTAAAACAAGAATTGCATAAAAACTGCAAAGCTGTTTTTCATATATTACTGGGTGCTACCCAATTTACTGAATTAAGAATGATAAATTTCAATGATTTATCATGGTAGCAAAATTAAAGAGCATTTAGAATACTGTTAAACTTGCAAAAATATCAGTAGCAGTTCACAAAACTACTCTAAATTGCTGTATTTTATAATAAACTCAGTAACAAAATTGCTTTGGCTTCTAAGATCATGCCATTCATAGATAAGTTTGATTTTAAGATTTCAGTTTCACAATACAAATGTTTTTTGTTTGGAACTCTGCTGCTGGTTGGTTCAAAATGAACCTAACCTCTTCAAGCAGCCCTGAAACTTCAGGCATGAGCATCACTATTCAAGACAAAAGCAACAGTGAATAGTGTGATTTGAAATTTCCTCTGAGTACTTTTAGCCCATCTCCATTGTCTAAGGAATTCAGTTAGAGGTGAGAACAACATGGTGTGCAATTGGTTCCAGTCCTGCATGATGCAGGGCACTGGTTGTAATATGCAGGGTTTGCATTATATTAAAAATAAAGTACATTTTTATGCAATTCAAATTTTTGCAATGGAGCACATCACCTTTCATGAAGCAGATTCGGGACTCAGGAAGCTTCTTCATCAGGCGACCCATGAAGAACTCACTACCAAAATCCTCTGCACGAATGAAGGCACCGTATTTTAAGAACCCGACCTCATAAGGGGTGAACTCCACCCATTCTGCAGAGACATAAAACAAACTTTTAAATCTCAACCTTATCCGTACTTCCCTGCTGGAAGGGCTATGAAAAGGCAAAAAGGCAGCTGCAGGATAAACCCTGTCTGCCGGGTGACCACAGAGAGGCCTTCCTCAGGATAAAGAGTCATCTTTCAGCTGGTGTCAGCCACTCACTCAGTAATGCTTCACAGTGTTCATTCAGAACTTTCCAGTGACCCTCTCCAGAGAGAATGTAAGTGAAGTTTATACCAAGAGGGGTCAGCCTGAGTTACCCCACACGTGGAGCTAAGGCTTGTGAGCACCTTGGCTGTCCTTAAACACCTCCCTAAGATTTCTCCTGCCCCATAGAAGATTAGTTCCTCCCATAGCCTAGGCACAAAGTCTGGAAATGGAAAAGGAAGTAAGGAGAAAAAGAAACTGTTTATAAATGCTATGGGTCAGCTGTACAAGAGGTTGAAGTACTGATAATGCGGATAGTTTAAACACCAAATGAGCCCATTTTTGCCATCACCTTTGAACTCTGAAAGGCTGTAATCTTCTTTGATGTTGAGGATCATGTAGATAGGTAGGGGATTTTGACCCTGACTCAATGCCTGTTGCTCATCTGAGAGTTTGTGGTTATTTTTCTGTGAATTGATGAAAGACAAAGAGCAAAATCAAGGGACCCTCTTGCCATAGTCTGTGGGCATCCAAGAGTACAGCAAAATACATACCTGTTTCCCTCTTAATTTCATTATTCTCTCAACTCATTTTGTGTCCAAACTTTTTTTAACCAAGGAGTGATCTAAACATTTACACATCCACATAGGCCTTATTAATTACAGATAGAGTTGTAGGACACTCTTTGAAAAATGGTCTCTTTTCTCATAAATACATCCATTTTACATGGAAATTTAAGTTCTCACAGGGAGGAACAGAGGAATATATACCAAGAGCATGACTCTTTAGTTAGGTGCTCGGATACTCATACTTGTAGAAGGAGACATAGGTTTTCTGCTCTACAGAAGCCTCTTGGGCTGCTAATTATGTATTAAGAGATACATGGGGACAAAACTCTTATCAAGTTTGCAGACAATATTAAGCTGGGTGGGAGTGTTGATCTGCTGGAGGGCAGGAAGGCTCTGCAGAGGGATCTGGACAGGCCTGATCAATGGGCCAAGGCAAATCATATGAGGTTCAATAATGCCAAGTGCTGGGTCCTGCACTTGGGTCACAACAACCTCAGGCAGCACTACAGGCTGGGGGAGGATTGACTGGAAAGCTGCCCAGCAGAAAAGGTCCTGGGAGGGCTGGTTCACAGTGGCTGAACATGATCCAGTGTGTGTGTCCAGGCAGCCAAGAAGGCCAATGGCATCCTGGCCTGTATCAGCAACAGTGTGGCCAACAGGACCAGGGCAGTGATTGTCCCCCTGTACTCGGCACTGGTGAGGCCACAACTCAAGTGCTCTGTCCAGTTTTGGGCCTCTCACTATAAGAAAGACATTGGGGTACTGGAGCATGTCTAGTGAAGGACATGGAACAAAGGCAATGGAGCTGGGAAAGGATCTAGAGAAAAAGTCTTACAAGGAGCAGCTGAAGGAGCTGCGGTTGTTTACCCTAGAGAAAAAGAGGCTCGGGGGAGACCTTATCACTCCCTACAACTCCCTGAAAGGAGGTTATAGACAAGTGGGGATTGGTCTCTTCTTCCAAGTAAGACAAGAGGAAATGGACTCAAGTTGTGCCCAAAGAGGTTTAAATTGAATATTAGGAAAAATTTCTTCACTGAAAGGCTGGTAAACATTGGAACAGGTTCCCCAGGGAAGTGGTGGAATCACCGTCTGTAAACTGTTTGAAACTTGTGTATATGTGGCACCTGGGGACATGGGTTAGTGGTGAACATGATAGTGTTAGGATCATGGTTGGACACAGAGGTCTTTTCCAACCTTAACAATTCTAAAACCCCTTTGTTAGTCAGCAGAAATCATCTGCTGGATAATGCTAGCATGCTCTCAGGCTAGCATCGGTCCCTGGAACTTCTTTTTCCATACAATAGTATTCAGTAGCTGTTAGAGAAAACATAGAGAAAACGCTACCCCATCATCTAATGCTTTTTCCAGCAGAAGCCCCCAAAAATCAACACTAGAGAGCTGGTATCCCTCTTGCTTCCGCAGTTTTAGCTCCTTTGCATAGTATTTCAAGCTCTCCAGGGAAAAGCAGCTTAGCTTGCACTTGGTCATATGTCTGCGGACTTCACCAATCGGTCCGGACAGGTCCTTATGTGACCAGTCAGCACTCTGATACAAATGTGACAAAGTCCTGGGGAAAAGAAAGGAAGTGCATTGTCATATGCTAGAGAAACTTTCACTCTTTAGATTGAAAGTCCACATCAAATGAACTAGCTGAGGTTCTTAAAAAGCATCTTTTGGGCTTAGTTTATGATTGAAAAGATTTTTTTGATTTAGAGGACTTTCCCAAATCACTAGTGAAACTTGAGGACTTACAAAAAGCCCCTCCTTGCTACTAAGGTTTATGCACAAGACTGCGATTTGCAGCTTGGTGATTCGGTAGGAAAGATCCTAGAGCTGAAACAAAGAATCAAGGGAAATCTTGCTCCCTGTAAGCAGCACCTATACCTTACACTGTCTTAGGCAATGTGCTCCGAGTGCAGCAATAAAAAAAGCTTGAGACTGAAGCAGTACACCTTTTTTACCAAATGAAAAGAATAAATATCTCACACAGTAGGCTTTAGAGGTGATGAGTGATGTCTTTTTCAGGATCTCCTTACCATGTTGAACCAGATGACCCAGTGATGTACGAAATAGCATCCAAGAGACCCAACTCTTGAAGACCCAACAGGTTGCCTAACAGAGATGTGAGTGCCCGGGTACCACCTCCTGTTGTCATGACTGCCACAACTGGTACCTGTTTAATCATCAACACAGCAGTGGTAAGTAACACTTTGTCTACCAGCACAAGCGATCAGAGCTGAGTGAAATGCAGCACTTTGGTCCCACAAGAAATTCCAATATTTCACCATCTCCCCAAGCAGGAAAGAAAAAAAAAAAAATGAAAACTGTATTTTGCACAGAAAAAAAAAGTAATTTACTGATTTTGATGATTTTGGTCAAAATCAATCATTTTAAAGTCTAAATTTTTACATGCTGGCTTATCAAAGCAGCTCAAAACTTATTGTTTCAAGGCATTTCAATATTAGACTGCATTTTCCTTAGCAAAACATCTTCCCATGAGAGCTCTATTTTGATAATGAGCACAGCTCATCCTCTCTGTAAGTCAAGCATAATAGCTAGGTTACATTTCCTACTAAGTACCTAGAGTATATCATTCATGAAGCCTAATTGTATGGAAATCTAAATTGCGTTACAGGAAGACAAATTTTTCTAAAAATCCCACTGAGAGAAGATGAGCCAACTGACATTTTCCACACACATTTCCAGACAATTGCATCAAAGAAATACTCACCAGTTTCCTAATTCAAATTGAACATTTCAGGTCAAAGCAAAGTATTATGATTTGGATTTACCTGACTATAAGGAAATATTCTCTGGCTGGAAAATCTTAAAAAAATACTTAGAAGTACTTCCCCTAAAAATTCTTATACTTAAGAAACTTCTGGGTTTTCTCACTGAAACTACTGTGCCAATGAGAAACAATGTAGTAATATGAGCAATTTGTGAGCAGAGCCATAATTTATAATATCTAAAACCATGCTGTCATATATTATGTAATATGCCTTTGGTCCACCTGTCCTGGACAAAGGAGGAAACACAGGTGAAAAAAAAATTAATCAACTTGGAAGTTGGTTCCTCATTTCTCAAGTTCCTGATCACAGACCATGCTCCCTGCGTAAAGCACCAACCATCCCCATGCCAACATGGACATGAACAAATACAAACCCTAACTCAGACAAGCAGATGAGAGAAAAAATGTTGAATGTCTTTGTTCTGTTTGAGGAACTACAGCTGAGATGATACGCATCCGAGAAGAGAGTCTATAATAAGACACCTTCTCATCAGCCAGTATTGTGCATCACTGTAACTGTTAGATTTTCTCCCTCCAAAAATCTGATCATATAAAATACCTTATGGGGTCTTAGTGACTGAATGATCAGCTAAAACAGTCGGACTATCCAGGTCTATAATGAACAGATGAAAAAGAAATAGAGAAAAAAAAGCTGATTTGTGGCATTATGTTTTCTGCAGAAATGTGTATCACGAGGGTTTTATACTACCCTGGCTCTCACATTGCCTCATCTAAAGTAGAAAATGTAGGAAAGCACTCCTCAATGCTTTACATGGTGCAGTGAATGTATCGGGGCTAGTTAAGTGACAGTAGGCAAAAGGCTCCGAGCATAACGTATTCCTGTTTGTCCCAGTTTGAGACAAATTTTGGCGGTTACACAGCATTTTACAGTCCCTGTGGTGTTCCCCATACCTCATCATCTTGTAGGTCTTGCTCTAAATGTAGCGCTTTTTTCAGAGCAGAAGCCACAAACTTCTTCCTTTTCTGTAGGAAATTTTTCTCCTCTGTACACAGATCAAACTCCAACCGAACATCTAAGTTTCTGGACCTCAAACAAAGTCCAGGGTTAAACAGAGTGTGCACAATCACTTAAAATTAATTTCTGGACACCTGCTTACAAGTTGCAACTCTATTATTAGTCTTAGAAAAGCTGCTACTGTGGCCCCACAAAAGCACATCACAGATGGAATAGATAAGGTAGAGAAAAGGCTGATAAACTGCAAAAAGTAGCAAAATCTTACAGCAAGAAATATTTTTTAGTACTACACTGGTTTTCAGGAAGTGAAGTGTAAACACATCTTTTTCTAAATACATAGCTCTACAGTTGTTGCAACCAGAAAACATTATTCTCTCCATCTAAACTGAACTCGTATATAGCAGCATAACAAGAAAATTCACCTAGCACAGTTAACAACCCTCTGTACATGGGTAATGAACATAGGGTGAATAGGTAAATATAATCATTGACTAAATACTTTCTCCCTTAGTTACAGAAATAGGCAAGAAGGCAAAAAAGCATCTTTTTTTCCACAACCACAAAACCCAAAGACAGAATTTCTTACCAGTCATTTGACTTCACATGTAAATTGATTGTCTCATCCTAGGGAAAAACCCCGCAAAATAAACACTGGAAATTATTTTATGTTCTTTCTTTACCATCAGCTCTGAAGCCCTTCTCTTTTTCTAAAAGCTACATTAAGCCACAAAGCCATAATAATCAGAAAATCCATCTAGATCTTAAAACTTCTCCAAGTCCACTTTATTTTCTTTATATTGTTTTATACTAAAGATAAAGAGAGCAGTATACAGTAAAACCCAATGCCAGCTCTGCCAGTGTGCTCCATCCTGCCTCATCATTTGCATTTGCTCTGCTCTGCGTTAGTCCCCCTGGTGGTCACAGAAATCCCTTTGTCATGTGTTTGGCTGTGATTTTTTTGTTCTATTTGGATCATATGAAAATGTACAGGTCCATAATGTTAGGAATTGTTAGGAATCTAAGGGCACTAACACTTATATATCTAAACCCCTACTTCACACTTATCTAATTAACTCATGCCCATTGATCTTTGGACTACAGCTTAACATTTATTCTAAGAAGTTGGTATCAATCACCTTTGCTAGTGCCACTTTCTCACTGAATGGAAGTGAATCCAGAGGAATAGTGAGGGATGCATGGAGGTCTTTTTTCTCTTCACCTGAAGTACACTGAAAAAAAAATTATAATGTAGAAAAATATTTCATGCATACACCATAAAAAAGCACTGTCTCCAACTTTTGTCAAATGGGGTCCCTGCCCAGCAGTTTTCAAGATGGCATCTAATATTTGTATCTCTTAGGGGTTACAGTAATGTTTCAGAACTGAAGTTCATGAAAGATAGTTCTTAATTAAAAATAAAAACTCTTTCGATTTGCTTCAGTCAAGTGTAGAAAACCGTGAGTTTACAGTGCTTACTCAAGCTAATGATCACATACCGAGCAGAAGTGAGGCTTCTTCTCTGCTAGAGACATGCACAGCTCTGACAGGCTGTACTTGATGTAATGGAAGTTCAGGGGCTTCACAAGTTGCCAGAAAGAGCCCAGCGACAAGGTCTGGCTCTTCTCGTATGATCCCTTCACTGAAAACGAGAAGTCTTTCTCTAAAAAAAAAATCCAAACACGAAAATATACAGAGAAGTTAATGACTGTGATCCCAGGAACGGAACATTAAATGGTCTCTCAGAAGTTTATATAGAAACCCTTCTACAATGCTTAAAAGCTTCCAAACTATTTATCCAACAAGGGAACATTACAAGAAATAGGAGGAGAAGACAAGCAAACAAGAAAATCAAAAACAAACCACAAAACATCAAAAAGTTTATAAAGCTGCAGTAGATGTTTTAACAACTCAGACATACAGGCAAATTGGACAAAATGTAAGTTGAGATAGAAATATATATTTACTTCTACTTTACAGCACTTACAAGATTGTCATTCTAATCATTCCCATTAATTTCAAAGTCCAGTTTTTATAGTTAGTTAGCACAGACACACTAGATTGGATTTGTGAACCTGTGTATACACTCCTAACCATCCAGTTCCTGTACTCTAATTGTAAGAACTAAGTAGGAAAATTACCAGATAAGGAAATGACATAACAAAACAAACAACAAAACGACACACGCAACCAAAAATTCAAACAAACAAAACCAAACCAAACAAAAATACTAAAAAATCCAAAAAAACCAACTAAACAAAAACCCCCAAACCAACCAACCAACTAAGAAAAATCAGTTAACCATAAAATAAGGGGGTTTTTGTTTCTAGTTTGAGTTTGAAGTCTAACCTGAAGGTTCTTTCTTTGTCCTTCTGTTGTCCACCAGGACTTCCAAGCAGGAAATTTCACGAGACTGTAGCAAGGATGAACAATGAGATATTAAAGTATGTAAAACAAGCCATATCTGAATCACTCCACTGCTACATGTCTTTGGTCACCTGAGTCCCTGGGGTCTAGAAAAGAGTCCACCCTGTGTTTGTTAGGCTGATAAGAGAAAGACTTTGGCACTCTGAAAATGTGACAGGTTTCAACTGAAAGAAAATTTATTGTGATGGTTTTGGACAGGACCGGGAAGAGAAGAGAAATAACAGGGGTGCAGTGGGAGAGTGCTACGACCTCCTGAAGGTAAACTCAGGGATTGGCCAAATCACAGAGCTCCGCTTGCCGCCCTGCTTTGGTGAAGCTGGACACTAAAGTGCTACCTCCTCTAAGTAATGAATTAAGGGCAGCTGAGAAAGCAACTTTCATATCATCCTGTGGAAGTGGGGAAAACAGGATGGCCATGAGGGAGTCGCAAAAGAAGTTCCCCAAAGGAATGACACAGTGGCAGTAAGTCAATGAAAGACCACTTCAGGCTTTGTCAATAGGCTTGATATCAGCCTTTGGTGGTGAACAGGTCTCTGGGTACTCCAAATGACTGTGCACAATCTTTCCTAACACATCCTCCCACAGGGAGCAGCACAACAGGATGGCTACCTGTGTCTGACCCCCATCTCCCTCCCCTTCAGCCATGCCTGCAGTGAGGTGTTGGGGCCTCTGCAGATTCACCATTCCCATCACTACAATGAAAACAAAGGTAGAGGAGCAATAGTTTAAAATTACCACTAATACACCATTAGTCACAAGCTTTTCAGGAGGGACTGGACTGAAAGAGAAAAAAAAAATGCAATCAGACCTAGTATCACCTAAATACACCCATAAATGAATACCAAGGAATAGTACTTTCCTTGAAATTTTTCTTGTCCAGCATAGTCTCAAACATGTCACTGACTTAATTTTAGGAGACATCTGAAATGTGTTTTCCTTTTTTTTAAATGATAACGGTAAACAATAGTTTTAATAAAAATGATGAGTGCAGTTCTTATTATCCTCCCTCTTCCAGCAAGTAATAGGATAAAATAATAACCAGGATGATTCTTGGTAGAGGAGGAACACGGAATTTTAGCTAATATGCAACTAACTTCATTAACCCCAGCTATTGCTGTCATGCTGAGCATTTTAAACTATATTATACTAAATGCTAGCATGCGTTTGACTGCTTGCAAAGGGGCACTTCTGTGGTTCCATGTGGATGTTACTCACATGCTCTCTGATGTAAACTCAACCTCTAGCATCTCCTGTGTCTGTAAAAGATTATTATAAGCATATGAATTAATTATTAATTAATTATTATAAGCATAGAGATTATTTTTCAATCATTAATTATTATAAGCATATGAATTAATTTTCTTTCTCATTAGCTATGGCTGTCAATTATTATTCTGGTTCCTGAAAGAGTTCTTCAGTCAAATCTAATTTCCTTCCTGCTCCAGGGTATAGCGCAAGGAGTGAAAGTATTTGAGTTAGAGTGATTTTAAAAGCGTTCTCCCTCCTTTGTTAACTGGCAGTCCTCAGGCCAACTGCCCTGTTCTATTTGGTGGTGAGGCAGAGTAGAATGGCAGGCACTCCTAAGCCTGCAGTAACTGTTGGCTTAAAACTGCCTAAAGGCTTGGGTTTTTACTGTGTAATGTTATCAGAAGATTGATACTGCTGTATAGAAGAGGGATCCTCAAGTCTTCTGATCAAAAGGACCCCTATAACATGGACAATACGTTGATCAATGCCCAGACAAGTTAAGGTAGACTGCCTGCCAAAATCACTGTGGAACTCAATACCCATACATACCCTATAAGAAAAGTCAATGAAACAGCAAATCTACAGAAGCATCCAAATTGAATACCTGCATCCCACGCTGAAGTCATCATGCATGTGTTCAGGCACACTGAAATAATGAAATAGTTTGAGCAACCGGCCATCAATGGGTTTAGCACCTCAGTATGGATCTTTGTGTTCTTCTCAAGTATATTCAAAAGAATGACAGGGCAGGGAATTAAAGTAAATACTGCAGTATCTGTGCCAGAGAATGCCCAAACTCACAAGCGCTTGTGCCAGGAAAAGAAATTCTAACAGAGAAACTTTGTGCAATGGTGATGAAGTTTTGTGTTTACAACAAAGCCTACTTGAACAACAGAGTCAAGAAAGAGGGAAAAAAGGCAACTTTGGTGTCAGAAAAAAATATCTGCTAAGAGGTTTGATGAGCTAGCAAAAGCCTTCAGGATCATGCCCTTGTCTACTTTGCTAATTAAGGTTTGGAAGGTTTTTCACAGGGTATATGAAGTGCATACCAAGAGGAAACAAACTGTCCTACCTACAATTGCTTTAAAGAACTTATTTAGGAGATAATACCAAAAAATGCATTTTCTTCCTGTGGCCAAGGCAGTTTTATCACTTACCTTTGTATTTAGCTGAAAGATCAAGCGAACAGTTTCTCCAAGCTGGATTTTAGCAATATCAAAGAGAACAGTGAAGAGGAGGTCATCTTTAGTGACTGCATTTTCATCATAGACTTTAATCTCAAGAATATTCTGTGAACAGAGGTACAGAATTAGGATCTTACCTTGAGACCTTACAAAAGAGATATCAAAATAGAGGCACACGATGATGTGCTAAGCATGTTAAGGAAAACAGAGAAAGGATGGGGAGAAGTGAGAGAGCATGCACAACCTTTGTATCCACACAAAGAAGAAGAAAGATATTCTAAACCTAACACAGAGCTGGGTTTGTTGCTGAGTTGTCCTGCAGAGTAATTTAAATGACAAAGGCTAGTAGAATCCCTGAATATTGAAAAACATGTTTGGCCTCTTATTTGGTTTGAGGTCACCGCTTTTCCTTGAATTGTAGGAAACCAGCTAGTGGTCAGGACTTTGTTGCTATTGGTAGAATAAAAAATCCTTGGATATACACAGCAATTAAAATACATTAAGGATGTACCATATAACTACTTCATGGTTGCGTAATATTATCCTGTAAATTATTAAACGGATCACATGCAGATAATTACCATGGAATCCACAGAAAGGGATATGTTTTTCTTAAATTGCACAAATCCCACTGTATAAATCTCCTCCTCTCCCTCCTCTGTCACCTGTCTGTTTGGATGGACAGGAGAGGGTAACAATCCCTCCTGTGCCTGGTTGGTAGCTGGACATGGGCTAGCTCAGAGATGCCTCCCAGACTGCTGAGCAAGTGAACCTCAACTGCTGTTTTTTCAGTGGGGCAATAATTCAGGCGTGTCTCAATATATTCAACAGCTCATTATCATGTAAATTACAGGGAGTGCTTATCTCAGATTCTTACTTTTGCATCAGATTTAACTGAAACTTGCTGAGAGGCTTGATGTTTAATAAAGACACACAGGTAGGTTCATGGTCTTACATGCAAACACATGGATAAAAGAGTGAGCACATGAACTTTGTTGTCATAGAAGTTCATAAAGTATCTCAGTAAGGTCCATACCTAAATGTGAAAAGTGATTGACTAGACAAATACACTGAAAGGAAGACACCCCAGAATCCAAGCATTTAATTTTGACATCTATCATTCTTCAAGAAGCCAGCAAGGGAACGATGGCGAATCACCTTGAGTTTGCAATTTACTGTCAGAAGACAGAAATGCTGCTGACCTTTAAGACCACCTGTGTAAAGGTATCACACTGTGGTCAGCCCTGTCAATGACACTTGCTAATAGACACATACTGTCGAGGCAGAGACAAGCAGCCACAGCAACTCAGTTTACAGGCAGCCATAAATAGCCTGTAAAGGATTATGGAAGGTGATGGAGGCGATATGCTTAAAAGCAACAGTCTGCCATCGGTAGAAGGCAGGCTTGCACTGAAGACCAGATCAGTTTTCCCAGCTGTGATACTGCAAGAGAATGTCCTTATCTGGCTAAAATGGCCAATTTATTTTCTGAGTGACCAACTGATTTGAAGTCCCGGTTACTCTCAGCTAGCCAGGAGAGGCATGCACAGGGTGCTGGCTGGCCAAGAGAGATCTCTGGCTGCAGCACCAGGATTCTGTGTGGGAAGCAGCCAGGGTGTCTGGGCAGTTCACTGTTTCCATCTCTATTAGAGACAGAATACATGGGCAGAATCACTGGGAGCCAGGTAATGAGCAGAGCCAGCCCTTGGCAGGACTGTGTGCCACCAGCTCTGGGAAGGGTCACCCTCCTGCAGCCACAGGAGTTGTGCCCCACAGCACAAGCCTGGGAAGCCCTTTCTAGCCAAGTGTTTGTCAGACATTCATCAGAACAGATGCCCATCGGTAAACACTGCTGGTCCTGGTGAGAACCAGCACAAACATGCCCAAACAGATCTTCTCTTCCACAGTGACAGTGTATTATATGGTTTTACTGAGCTCTGGCTACCATGAATTGGGAAGATGAATATCTCAACAAAACACAAGACAGGAAAGGAGAAAATAACCAGACCGGCAAACTCTGGTTCTGCTCAGCAGGTAATGAGCAGAGGAATTGCTGTGTGTACAGAGAAACCTGCAAGAGCCTTAACAGCTGAGCTTTGTTTGTCCCAGATCCACAGGATACATTTTGCAGCCCAGACTCAAGCCACAGCCACCACCACCATACTTGTGTTGCCACACGCTGAAAATTACTGCACCTAATGCCATACATCTTGTCTCCTGCTGCAAATTTACTCAAAGTAAACATAAGGTCTTCCCAAACACTACTTCAAGGACTAGTTCAAGCAGCTTCTGGGGCCAAGATATTTTTTTAGCCGTTCTGTGTCATATTGCTGTTTTGAAAAACCTTTCAGGAGGAGCAGGTGATCGTGTGAAAGAGTTGCAGATCAGTGGGTGTTTGTTCCCATGCTGCAATGTTTATCCCTTGCCTTTCACGTCTCTGATAAACCTGCAGGGTTTCATGAAATTGTGCCTCACCGGCATTTTCAAAGAAGTTGGAATTTTTTTTAAGTTTGCAGGGAAAGCACTAGCTGTAGGCCACAGATGGGCAGAGATGTGAAAGCTGAAAGCTACACCAAACAGGATCAGTACCACCTAACTGGGGAAGAAAGCCTGAGAACATGTATCATGAGCAATTTCTGCAGTCAAAGGGGAGAGGAGATTGGAGACCCTGTGGTGTAGTAACACATTCAGCTATTTTGAATGCTCTTTTGGAGGTGTTTATCAGTGCCCGAGAGAGCAAGGGGGCTGGCCTGCTGATCTGTCACTTGAGAGAGTCCTGATCTGGCATCAGCACTAGGAAATGAACGGTGCAAGCCATGAAGCAGAGACTGATTGCCCCTGATGTGAAGTAAGCTTGGTTTACTTGGCCTACCACTGATCTTTGTGGACTCCTAGACCCTGAGGTTGATGCTGTCTTTTGGAGGGAGAAGATAGTGGGACTTGAAAATCTTCTTATGCTTTAACATTTTTCATCAGGATAAAAGTTCATCAAGTTCTCTTTTTCAAACTTCTGCTGTTGCTTTGTGACTTTTTTTTTATTTCTGGTCATTACAAAGGAATAGTAAAATAGTACAGCCCTATGATGCTTTCACTACCTAGCTCATGCATATCTTTTACACTATTCAATTTACTCTGAAATTTTCACATTTATTCTTGAAAAGCAGTGATTGAAAAAGGAAAAGAAAAGAAGAAAAAATGAAAAGTAATAGAACACTATATGAATTAAGTATCTTGGTTAACTTTACATATCAGAAAATTAAATTTAATTTTGCTGCTACATTCTACTCCAAATCCCCTTACATGTATCCTTTAGTCCTTCACACATATTTATTTCTATTTTTATATTGCCCTACATACTGATCTCACAATGACGTTCTGCCCCAAGAAAAACAAGTGCACTCTGCATCTTACCTTTACTTGGCTCTGGATCCTGAAGCAAAATGTTTCATTCCACACTGGATCTTTGGAGTTTTTAATGGTTTTGGTCCGGGCAGTCTCCGGGGAAGCAGTGGGCAAGGACAGGCTTACATAGCAATCAGTTTGGCTAACTGTATTTGTAAAGATATTTTGTAACTAACAAATTACTACAAATATCTTAAAGCATAGCCTTATAACACTGAATATATACAGCAAATTGCAAAAAAGGTGTTGTTTCTCTAACTTTTCTGACAGCTCTTTATTTGATAGCATTTATTACTATTTGTTATCTCCTGCAGGTGGGAGCTTGGGTTGTTAATGGAGATTGAAACAAGCTACTGCAATAAAGACAATTGGTAAGGAAAGAGTACACAGAGTTAGTTTTACTTAACAAACCTCTCATTGGTATGTCCTCTGTTAGTTGCAAATCAAGAGATTTCTGTGATGGAGAAGAAAAACGCCTGCACATTTTAAGAGAACCTTTTTCAAGAGTAAAACACTTCTTTAACATTGTGAGGATTTACACAAGAGGCTGAATTTGTTCTTCGCTTTTGAGAGTGGAAAAGAAGAGTTTAAAGGGTATGGGTATAGAGGATCTTCCCCATCTGCTCTGTTGCTCCCACATATCTGTAATCCAGTCCATGTAATGAGCTGTCTCACCCAACATGTGATCACAGCCCGTCACCATGAAAAACAATACGCAAAAATAGCAGTGCACTCTTATCTTACTGTGATTTAAACTCTGAGCCCTGATAGAGAAGAAAATTCTAATTTCTGAGAAAAGTGGTTATGTAACAGAAGGTTGCACGGTTAGCAAGTGGTACAAGTATGGCATTAAACCTTAATACACAGCATTTGCTTTGGGTTTGCTTTGTCTTCCAGGAACCACACCCAGCCCTGGCTGGGTGGGCACAGCGATCACAGAATCATAGAATGGCTTGGGTTGGAAGGGATCTTAAAGTCCATCTAGTTCCAACCCCCCTGCCGTGCACAGGGGCACTTCCCACTAGACCAGGTTGCTCTGTGTGCTGGGCACTGCCACCGCATGTTGATGCATTGTCTCTTGTGGGTTGCCAGAGTTTTCAGGTGAGAGGAGGGTTGGGTACTTGGATATCTGTGCAACTAACTTTCCCTTTGTGTATCAGTCTAGCGTATGCAGAGTATTTGGTGGTGGTTAGGAATCTTTCTGATACTGCTAAGAAGATAATTGATTTTTAGCTGTAAGCAATGCAAGGCATTTGCTCCTAAGAGTGTAAAAGAGTTGATGCCTGGTGAGCCTGTGGTAATAAACTGAGACGTGACAATATAGTGAAGAATGGTGGGACTCAGTCTCTCTACACTGTCATCCGCCCTTTCCAGCCCTCCCATTCTGAGCAAATCTACTGTCCTCTTTAGGGAATGGACATTTCTTTTGTCTGCCGGGCAACTACAGCTGTCTCCAGTGTCTCCAGCTCTAAGAACTTGTTGTGTATTCACCGTGTAGCTCAGATTTGGGTATAATAACAGGCAGTTTGGTACTGTGGGATACATGCTGAGAGGCAGCATGGCCCTGCTGGAAAAGGTCTCATGACATGTTGGCTCCAGTCCCAGCTCTGCTCCAGACTGCCAAGTCACTCTGGGCAATGGTTTCATTTACATTTATCTGGCTTCTCCATCTACATTTCCCCACCAATAAAACAGTGATAACTATCCTTTCCTCTTTTGTAATCTGCTTGGATGTGACCCAGGAAGAGAGTGTCTGATCAGTAATTACATATTTCTTTCTCTCCCAGTCTCTTGGTTCTCATTCCACATTTTCTTTAAACTTGTGGTGTAAACCATGTTGCAACTGATAGGTGTTGCTTAAAGTGATTTGTGCAATCAGGGTATGTATGATTTATCTTTCAAGTCTTCTGATACTGTCTGCACATGAAACACCTTCCAGTTTTTCAGCATGCACTTGATTGCTTCCCCCTTACTGCCCACAATAGGTTAGAAATTACTTTAACATTGCAATAGTAAGTTTAAATATATCCTAATATTACATACAAGAATTAGAGACATCTGCACTTGCCATTCTAAAATGCAGAATATATGCAATATAGCTGTTGATAACAATTTTTTGGTAACGAAGCTATTTCTTTAGCTGTCTCCCACACACTATTTTCAAAAATTCTTTCATTGATTTTTTAACATTTGAAAAAGTTTATAGTAACTTTGCAGTTACTTCCTCAGATGGGGCCAGAGAAGCAGGCTGTTTCTTCAGCAACTCTATCTGCAAGTTATGCACTAATGATGCATGTGTGTTTCAGAGAATTTGTTCATTTATGGTCTGGGATATCTCTTTGTTGTACAAACTAGCTGTGACTCCTGATTTAGAAGAAAGGTATTCATTACCTTCAGAGTATCAAAGAAGTGCTAAACTTGTGACTTAGAGCTGTGGTAGGTTCAGTTCTTCATCCTCTCTGAGCACAACAGACCTATACACAACCTGAGAGGTTGGTCTAGTTTTCAGCAAGGCTATTTACCCTTAGTAGGAGCAAAACCAAAGTCCCATAATCTGATGATCCACATTTAACACCAACTCAGTTAGCAACCAGTGAGGCCTCAGTCTCAACACAGCCTAAGACAAGAATGTAGATAGAAACAAAGATAGTTGACTCTGAAAACAAGCAATTAAAGGCAGGACACTGCACAAAGAATAACAAATTATACCCCAGAATTTTAATGTTGCAGGATGCATCTGAGAACTCACACATGCAACACAAATTTAATTACATTTTGGACCAGATCCCAAATACACAATGCTAAATGGAAGTGCAGGTGATGAGATTTAGCACTGAGATCCTTTTGCATACACTTTGAGCCTTGGAGATGAACAGGTGGATGCTCACCCAATTCCATGTTGCATTCTCTTCCACTCTTTTCCTCCCTCCATCATAAAATGCTTTAACTGTTACCAGCTATTAAACATACCCAAACTGAAGAGGATTGACTTAGGCAGCCTCGCATATGAGAAAGAGCTGAAAGACTTGAGTTTGCTAATTAAACAACAACAAAAAAGATTGTCAAATAGTCAGTTCTGTAATTTCCACGACTGATACAAAGAGAATAATGATCTGTGGCTCTGTGTGGCCAGAAGGAAAAATTAGAAGACTGCTCTAGCTCTTAGACGATTAGCTCTAGGAAGAGAGATTTCACAAATTTTCTAGGTAACTCATTTCAGACTGTATTAGTATCCAGACGTGGATGTAACAGTGACAGACAAGCTAAACTTCATTCTGCTTCAAGAGATGAGGACCAGCCCAGGTGAACCTACAAGGTGTCATATGGAATTGCTGCCACGTAATGTCCATGTTTATGCTGGAAGGCAGAAAACAGGATAATCATGTCATGTCAATTATAGTGCATGGAAAACAACCAAGCCATTTCCCTGCCAGGGTTGACTCTCAGAAAAAGAAGTGATAGGATATCCTTATATGGTACAGCCCAAGAGATCAATTACCAGATAGCTGGTTGCTGTCTCCAAAACCACTCCAAACCTCCTTCTTTGACACATATGAAATAAGACTGTAAGTTCCTTGGAAGAGTTGCCACCTTTGCATTCCAAACAGGTACAGTGGCTGAGTAACAAGGCCCAAATCTATGCCTAAAGTCTCCAGGTACCATCACAATACAATCATCAAAATGAAACGACACAAAACGCAACACAAGGTAATGCAGAGAAGCCTATGCAGAACTGAACTACAAATCATGCATTTCCATAGACATACCCTTTTAAGACTTTTTAAAAGCATTGCTACTATTTCACTGTTCCCACCCTCAGATAATCAGCCAGTAGGACCCAAAAAGTTGTATATTTTTGGAAAAGAGATATTATCAAACCATCAGATTTTCTTTGTTCCACCGTAGACCATCTTGGGCTGACACGTGGTTCAATCTCAGTTCTATCACTAGCTAAGATTTTTTTAAGAAAGTTCTTTCATTTCCTTTTAAAAATGAACTAGCCAAAACCTAAGTCTTGGTCAGACATCAACACTGTTGATGCAGACACAGAGGGTAGTTAGAGCATCTAAAGAAACTATAATCAGAGGAAAACATCATAGAAACAGACTTGGAAACAGGCTGCAAGCAGTACACACAAATACCTTGGAGTTCAAAGAAAACAGAAATGGGAACAAAATCAATACCAGAAAGGGTTGAACCACCAAATGAACACTACAAATTTTCCTTCGTCAAAAACTGTTCACAAGAATGGTGTTCACCCAGTAAGGGAATAGAAGTTTTTTAAGTTTACCTATAAATTTTTGTTTCCTTAAGCATCATTATTTTGACTCAGAAATGTCTCTGACATGCTTAATAAATACAGGTGCTTATGGTACTTTTTCTCTTATCCTCCTCCAGGATTTTTCTGAAAAAGCAGTAGCAATACATCATGGGAGATGCAATCTTGTGCAGGAACTAAGCTGCAGTACTGACAGTGCAATGCAGCAGGAATTCTGATTTGACGTTTTCAACTGAGACCCAGAGATTTGAAACAAAAACTTTGCTACTGAATAAATAACCTTTATTGCAGGGACATTTCAAGTAAAATTTGGTGCTGAATGGAAGTTATCAAAAAGCTGTAGCTCAATATAATATTGAGGGCAAGGTTGGAAGACTGACATGAGGTATTCTCCTTTTGCTGTGTTTGATCTATCTGAAAACAAGAAAATATTTGCAAATATGATGAGTGAGGTTAAAAATATCGCAAAGTCTCACTTACAGGAAGCTATCTTTGATGATCTGTAGGAGCTTACTATAGATTCTGTACATGTAAATAAAAATAGATACCTTGAGATGTTATTTTTTTCAATGGTGAAGATGGAGGAGTTATGCCTAAGGAAACAGCATGGAAATAATAAGGCACATCATTATAACTAAGTAACAAAAGGAGGGTGCAATATGCCAGCTCATTTCTTGCAGGACGGTTTGCAGTAATTAATAGGAAGGTAAAAACACTGATGCTGATAAATTAGTTTGGTGGGAAAAATGCCATAACAGACTGGAACAACTCACAGGAAGCAGGGGTGATAACACCACAATGTAAATAGGTCCTTGTGTGCCTGAGAACTCTGCCCAAACTCTGTCAATGTCAGTTACCATTTTGTGAATTAAATTTTGGACCTACAGGGTATAACACAGAGGTGAAAATTAAAATTTGGTTATTTTGGTTTACTTGTTAAGAAAAGAAATCATTCAGCCTGAATTACAAGCTTCCATTGCAGCAGTGTTTCATCCTGACATAAATACTATGATTTAGTTGCATCGTCAATGTGCACTTTGCTTTTGACAGCCAAGTCTTCACATTTATGTGTGTTTTCTCTAAAGATGTCAGCATCAGTTTCTTTCACATCAAAGTAAGCCACAGATAAATACACAGCCTCCAGACTGTTGTTTTGTTGGGTTTTTTTTTTAATCACAAGACCACAACTAATTCTATTTTCACAGTGAAATTAAATGGTCTCATATTCTGAGTGGAACCCTTCAGGACTCTGTCTCAGTTTGGGAGACAAAGGTGTTCAGGAGGAAACACTCAGGGATGAGTGCCTCCTCCCAAGGGAAAAGGGCTTCCCCTCTTCCCTCCGCCAATGAATCAAATTAACAACAGCAAATGGAAGTGGAGAAAAAAAAGGTGACTATTTATTAACACAGAAAAAACTCTATCTAGTAACACAAAATGAAAGTGGGAGAAACAAAGAGAACAAAACGGGAAAAGGGGGCCTGCAAGGAGCCGATGGCACAGTGGGTGGAGCTGGTGGATCTTGGTGACTCCGCCTCCTCACTCATGGGCGTGGCATTCCTCACAGCTCAGACTGGCTGGGGCCACCCCACCGGGGCCACCCCACAGGCTTCCTGGCCTGGAGAGATGGGAAGGAGGGTAGGGAGGCCAGGGGGAGGAAAAGGAAAAAAAACAAACTAAACCTCTTTCAAACTAGCACAGGACGGAGAGCCGTCCCCTCACAAAGTCTCAGTTGAGAGCCGCCAACCTGCCGCCTCTCCAAGAGCCATTGACCCCCCTTGGCCGTTGGGCTGAGCCGCTTTTAGAGCTGCCATGCACGTGCTGGTTCGGTTAAACCGACCCCAGCTCAGGCCCCGCCCCTCGGGTCTGTCTGAAAGGTACAGCGGCAGTGGGCATTAAGCAGGCAGGTAAGGAATAAAGTGGTTTCATGATGTCACCCCAGGACAACTCACAACTCATCTCGAAGTCTACAGCAACTTTCCTGTGAGTAAGAATGAATGAAAGCATTAAGAATAGATATACATGAGTAACAAGAAATATTTATACCTGGACTTCTTTTGTCTCGTTTTCATTCTTGAACTGAAAGGAAACTTTTAAAAAAACATAGTAAAGATTGGTCCTAAACAAGTAAGAAAAGATGAACACCTTTGTCAGGAAGATATTCAGAACTATTGTTAATTTAACAGCAGAATATGATGCAAACAATAGCACCAAAAGTTGTGAGCGAATCTTACTTTTAACCTTCACTGGCTACTACTGCAGCACTACTTTATTGTCTCCTGCTGAGGGTACAGTCAGAAAGTGCCCAAGAGAGGAGCCATAGTCTCATGTGGACGCTCTCAGGTATCGTCTCAGGAGTGCAAACTAGCACAGCCATGTCAAATCTAGCCTCTCTACTTTGCATTGGCCTCCCACATAATAGCAAATCACATCTGGGTTCTTGGTCCTCATTTACAACATAATCAGTGTCCTTGGTTCAGCAAAAAGGTTGCCCAGAGCTCTGGAGACCATCACTGATAAAGGTCCTCAAGCTCTGAGAATCATACCTGTGGGCAAGGTTCTCCCTGGCACTACTCCAGGTCTTCAAAACCTCCACAGTGACCAAGACATACCGCAGGCCTTACTGCATTGTGCTTTTGTTGTACCAATCACCTCAGCAGCATTTGTCTGCATGTATTTGTAAGGACGCTGAGAGAGACAGATGCATAAAACAAAACATGTCTCTGCTCAGAGGGCAGAGAAAGAATGAACCACTAATGACAGGTCTCAGTCACACTGCACAATGCATAACTGGATGAACTGCAGATACTGCTGTTTTGATGAAACCAGAACAACCAGGACAGGTACTGAGGTGTATAAGAAAATCTATTAGGATTCAATGAACTAAAATGTATTTAAATGTATTTTTCACAATAAAATATCAAACATAAGAAGTTGTACCTTTGCCCCGTGTCCTGGTTCCAGCCAGAACAGGGTTAATTTTTGCAGTAGCCCAGAGGTTATTGCTGGGAGAGGGGGGGAGTCTCTTCATTAATATTGTTGCTGTTACTGCTGGTTTTCTTATCTCATTGCTGTTCCCAGTAAATTGTTCTTATCTCAACCCATAATCTTTACCTTTTGGGGCTCCAATTCTCCTCTCCAGCCTGCCCAGGGGGAGAAGCAAGTAGCACATTGTTGGGAGTCTTAAGTGGAAGCGCTAAACCACAGCCCATCAAACAAATACCTCAAAAAATCCTGAAGTGATTCCTATAATGAGTAAACCTTTGTTATCAATCTTCATGTTATTTATGAATTCTTTGAATGTCCAAATAGCAACTAATAGTACTGTTGACAGATCTATTGATATTCAATTTGTGGTTAACGTTTAGTGTCAAGCAAAGTATACTTCAGTCTTAAACTCAACACACAATTGTGCAACAGTAGGCTGTAGGATATAGACTCAATTATGGTCCTTATCAAGGATGATCAAAAATTCCAAGGTACAATAAAGAAGATGTGGGACTCTATAAGCATGGGAAAAGGCAATGCTCAGCTCACGTTCTTAAATGGTGAGAAGGTGTTACACAGCTCAGCCAAAGGAAATGTGTAAACATAAAAATCCTATTCAGAAATCAAAGAACACGCTTCTCCATAATTATCTGGTTTCTGAATGCAAACTAGAAAGGTGCTTCCTGAGCAGAGTCTGCCACTGCCTTTTAACTCTGCAAGCCAAATGGAAGAGGAGGAATGAAGGATCTTGAATCACCACATGGACCTGTGTCCTCTCAAAGCACGGTGTGATTCTACATTGTTGCCATCACCACCTACTCTTTCCAGCCTCTCTCCTCCACTCAAGCTTCTCCCTTGTTCATTTCTATTGCCTCCACGCTTTTGAAACCTGTATTAAAATTTTAAAATATAAAATATTTTGAAAGCTGTTTCAACCACTTGTTCACTAAAAGCCCCCACTAAACAAGAGGATAGTGAAGCCTACTAGGAATACATAGTACCATCACAACAGCCTTTAAACTTCATACCTCTTCAGTGAAGGACAAGAGCTGCAATGCCACCTGCGCTGGTACAGTATTAGAGCACAGTGGCTGCTCTCACTTTTGCTTTTGAGACAGAGATGAGCCTGCCATTTACCTAAGGTTCTTTACTCTCACCAGTCTCTCAGTCAGTAATCAGTTCAACCACCTAATGCCTCTGTGAGGCTCCTGGTGTCCTTGCCAAAGCCCTTGCTTTGGAAATGAAAAAATATGGTTTTGAGAAACTCTTCTTCTTTAGGACTACACCAAGAATCTAAAGGAAGCCATGGAGAAGCATTACACACAATACCTTTGACTACCAGAACAGCTTTCTGTTCTTGCACACAGATGCATGCAGAAACCAGCATGGCTGCAAGAAGATGCATGTACACCTACAGGCAACCCACGGATACCTAGCAGAAGAGATGCAATTATTTCCACAGCTGTGAGGAGATGTGCAGAGCAAGTAAGGATCTCCTTGTTTATAAATAGCATTATCCTTTTTAATAGCAGCTTATGCTGCTCTCAAGGCACAGGGGAGGCTTTTTGTCTCCATACTATTTATCATTAATACAATACAGTAAAATTGTATACAATACACGCTACACTCCATTATGGCCATCAAAGACTTGAGAAAGGAAAAAGATGGAATTAATCTTCTAGACTAGAGATTACAAAACAGGTAACCTGAGGGAAACTAGATTTATCTATGTGTATGGTAACAATGAATTGAGGAAGAGCAGGAGTGGATGAAACCAAAAAAAGGATTGAATAGAAAGGAACAGAGGTTGTTAAGAAATGCAGCTATGAAACTGATTCACATAATATTCACTGAGATTCTCCATTCATTTGTTACTCCTATTATTAACTGTGGTTATGACTTTATTATAATCAGTCAAGACCAGGCCTCCATTTCAACAGGTACCTCAGTAGTTATGCAATTAGTTCTTGAACTTGAACTAATCAGCTTGCAGTAAGAAAAGCCCCACTCCAGGATATGACATCACAGGGAGGATCTTCTTGTGATTACTGGCTGCTTTTATACCTGTTTCAGTTTCTTAACAAGTTAGGAAATCCCTGTTTACAGGATTGTTGCAACTTGGCAGTTATCCACATAACAACTTCTCTGTCCTTGTACAGGTTCTTCTTGCCAAGCATTTGTCTTGGGCTCCTTTAGGATTTCTGTCCATTAACACAAAAGCAGCCTGTCTGAGTAGGCAGTGACATCATGAACCTAAATGAGGTGCCCTGAAAAAATGCCAACACTCTTTTTAAAAGGACCACATCCCAGGATTACTCTTAACCATTGCAAACATCAATGACCATGGGAAGCAATTTCACCCTAAAGCCAATATGCCGTTAGCACTGGCCAGCCCAGGCAGCTGCTTGTTGGCACTGCCCATGTTGCCTGACTGCCCTCTTTGCACAAAGACTGCTGCTACCCCCTCGTACCAGTGCTATAGTCAGAGGTACAGTAAAAGGAAGTATACACAGCATGTTGTGAGCATGTACTTCAATCACTCCTTTCTACACAGAATAGTTTCCTTCAGAGAACATGGCATTGAAAGGGGTTTTGTTATTTTGATGGTGTTACACAGGATTTAGGTGAGATAAGGAAAAACATTGGTACTACTACCTTCCAACTTTTCAAATCAGTGTAGCTATGAAATTACATAGCAACATGGTCAGATCTAACAAGGCCCAGATTTAGTACTATAGCTAAAGGGAAGCCTAAAGCTTTATCTAATGAGAATGCTGATTGAGATCAGCTCTTCATATTAAAGAAAACAAGCAAACAAAAAAAAAAAAGGAGCCGTAGACTGTTCCAGGAAAAACTTTTTGTAGCCTTGGACTTTTCTAAATACCAAGTAGAAGTCACTAATTTTAAAGACATTTTTTGTCTCCCAAATGGAGTATCTCTGCTAAATATGCATATATAGAAAATGTTAAGTTTATATTTTACTTGTAGCCCATGAAACAAACAGGTTTCTCTTCCATGGATTTGCCAATTCCACTGCCAATTTGCAGTGTAGAACATAGTTTATCTCCTGGAAGATCAGTGAACCCAGTCACTGAGAAAAAGGCCGTGCAAAACCAGATTTGCCAGCTGTGCCAGCCCAAGGCCTGCTGTGACTGCAGCGGCAGCCTTCTGGGATCAGTGAGTGCCGGGTGTGCTCCACTGGGACTATGCACAACAAGGCAGGTCTGGGCAGCCACACTGAAAACAAGATCTGCTCTGGGGAATCTGCAAAACACCCATCCAGCTCCTGTTATAAGCAGCACACAGGGTGAAATGCAGTGGTACTTGGTCAGCAGACAAGTCTCACTATAAAGTAACTGTGCCATGGTTAAATGGTGGAAATGCAGAGCCCTGCATACAGTTGGCTTCTGTGAAATAATTGAGGGACATGAAGATAAGAACTATGTCCTCTTCCAGTGATCTTGTCTGATAGACAAGCCTTTGGAAAATAGAACATGGAGAACCCAGGCACCTCAGCTTGTGACTTCTGCTCCTGATACTGTCACTGACTCCCCATTTTGCTGGTGCCCCAGAGCAAGCTCTGTTGGACAGTTGCAAAGAAATCACATCCTTCTGGCAGATTTTGCAGAAATCTAGAAATGTTGGATGCATTTATGAAGATTTGTGACAGCCACAAAGCTGTCTCAGTTTTAGAGCCAGAGATAGAGTCATATAATGATTAGCATTCTGCAATTCTTCAAATAAATACAACAGGGACGTTGACTTGGAGTAAGAGCTGACATATTTAATATGAAAAAAAGCATATTCACACCAGGCTGGAAAGGACCAGATTTTCTTATGCAGGCATTTCTGCTGCCCATGCATTGCAAGGAGAAAAAATAAATGTCTGCAACTATTTAATTATCAATACTATCATATAGACTTCCACAAAGAATAACATCCTGAAACTGGGCATGATGTTTTTCTGTGAAAAAGAGCATCTGGATTCCTCTCCAGAGCAAAGTGATATCCCTTAGAGGCCTCCAGAAGCCAATAATTTGGGTTATGACAATTAAATGCAATCTGCTGACTCAGAAGCCAGATCTCTAAGCCACAGACCTCAAGAACCACAGACCACTTGGGAGAGTGGGGCAGTGAAATGCATGGTTCAGTGTTTGTTGTACCCCAAAGCATTTATTATAAGCCAGTTCTGGGGACATATTCTCAATCCAAATGAGACTTTGGACTGGTCTGGTATCACTATTCTTTTAAATTTTCACAAGGAAAATTTAGCCAAACTCAAACCTGCCTAGAAACTGCAACAGCTATGTCTTTATGATATGTACTACTCACATTATAGTTACCTGATAACCTACATAATGAACGAGAAACTCCTCCTGGTTCATGAGTAATCCTTATTCCCAACAGACTTAAACACATATTAGTAGCCTAATTCTTGTTATTGTGCTTGCACCATGTACAAACACAACCTTTTGTCTGATACAAAGGGAAAAGGTCAAGAGATCATGATTATGGGTGGTCACCACAGCTAACCTATAATAAAAATAAGTCCTATGTTATATGACATGTGCAAGATCTCAGAAGACACGGACACTGCAGGTAGCAGTACCTCTGCACAAAGGGGGCCCATTAGCTGTGCAATGCCGCAGCTGAAGGAAAGCAGTGTACTCATGCTTGACAGGCAGTCTTCCAAAAACAGATTCTGACTCCAACAGAGCACCAATGGCTCTTTGCAGCTGGAATTATTTCTGCACCATCTTTCAACTCTCTGTCCTCATCTCTGTCTGTCTTAACAACTTTAAATTGTACAGAAATGGTAATTCAAACAAATAAATATGAGCCACATAGAGAATTGTACTACACTCTCACACTGGTTTTCTCATTCAATGTAATGCCTTTTAACACAGTCTCATTTCTGGTGCTGTGAATCACACCATGTGGCATGGCTCCACTAACAAAATTATTTGCTCTGAGAGAGCGTTTGTGTACAGGGGAGGTAAAAACTCTCTGACTCTGTGCTGTGACACTGGTAACTTGCTCCTGATTCTCGGAGAGGAAGATAAAATGTGGTGCTCTGTTGCATATAATAAAGAAAGACAGCTGAAATGGGGAACGGGTGAAGCAGCTCCTCTAAACTAAGTCACCTAGCACTGCTTCTCCTGGCTCTTGCTAGCAAAGACCTTCCTCCACATCTGGCTTTGGAAGCAAATCTCCAGTGTTATAGCTTCAACCCTGAGGTCAAGTAATCAATCGTCAGCTCAAAATGAAGATACAGGATAAAGACTAATAAAAGATAAACAACTAAGATAAATAGCTATGGATTTCTGGAAGTTCTGCTGTCCTTAAGATCACAATTTCCAAATATTATAAAATGCTGAAAAAGAGAGGAACATTCCTGATTTTAAAGGCCAGAGGCACACATTTGGTTATCAGCTCTGCAGGTGATTGTCTTGATGCTATTGCCTGTCAGGGTAACTTAAAAATTCCCTTGGGCTGGTAACATTTATGCCAGAAAACATTCAGCTGAGATAGAAATGACAGAGTGGGAATTGAAACATCCTTTCACTTTTCTCTGAAGATTTGCTGTTTTCAAGAAAAGGCAATATCCCTGTGCTAGACACAATGGCAGAAAAGCAATAATTTAAGAGTAATCTCCATGGAGGCAAATATAGTTTCTGTGTTCACTTAATCTTATTTGATATACAGAGGTTCATATTCACTTCCTTTCTATTTTGTTCCTGACTTGTTCTTTCTTTCTGACTCAGATATTTGAGATATTGAGCTTTCTTTCTCCTACCTGAGTAACTGCTGAGATTTTTCTCTCTTCATTTCCACTTTCACCCATTCCACTAAGGCCTCAGAGACATTTCAGTGGTACTTGTTTATCCTGAAATGTCTACTTCGAAGTTTTGACAGAAATGTCTAGTTCGAAGTTTTGACAGAAAAGGAAGCTGTTTGACAATAAGATATATAATTCTCCTTCTATCTTTTTTCCTTTAAAGCAAAAAGAAATTCAATAACTGCAACTGAGAATTAATACCTGAATTCGTTCATCAAAACTGGCTCTGAACCTTGTTAGCAGTTAAGGTACATTACAGTACACCACAGCAGACCTTTGCTATTTCCACTAATAATAGCAACATGCTATAAACCAAAAGGTATTGTTTATATAAAACTGTATTCTAAGCATAGTCCAAATTCAAATATGCATCAATATTTGAAACCATGGTGTCACTTCATACACAGATACCAGTTGCAGTGCTGGTAGCAAGCACATGTTCTCTGCTTTCAGAATTGAACTACTAGGGAGTGCAAAGAAAGACTGCGATACTCACACAGATCTGCCTTTCTCAGATTTTTCATTCTTATGATTTTCACAGAGAATGAACAGCAGGGGCATTCATCACTCTGCAGAAAAATGAGAAAGTTTATTACCTGCATTAAAGTTAAATTGTTTATGCTTCATAAAACATGCTGTCCCACAAATTCCTGTTGCAATTTTCAAAGCCGTGCAGCAAAATTGGAAGATGAGCTGCTTGCATTGCTTTGGAAGTTAAAATCATGTCTTCTTAGAGTTAAAAAAAATGAAAAAAAATTGAGGGAATATTCGGCTATGTATATATGTCATTGAAAGAAGAAATAATTTTTTTGTGGCACTGTTTGGTGAGTGAAACACCATCAGCACAATGCAGCAGAACATGAAAGAGAGCAGATGCAAGAAAATAACTTTGGAAGAGATGTTAACGAAACTTCCCCACCCAAACCAGATGCTGATATGCACAACAGGATCATTAGCTGAAATGTCCCATGCAGAATGAAAAACAAATAACAGACCTGACCCAAAACAATTATTAATTCTTGCAGATTTTACTGCCTGAAACTTTAGGTATTGCTTCACTGGAAGCATTACCTGGCTCCTCTCCCATTCTCTGCTAGCAAAATGACTCCATCAAATTCCTTAAGGGAGTTATGTCACTCCTCTTCTTTTTCCAGTTAGGAATTGATCCAGCTGCAAAGTTACAAACTCTACTATCACTCTTGAATTATGATAAGTTGACTTTGGTCTGCTTCTTATGTCTAACTCCAAAAGTTAGACATAAAGAAAGACATGTTTCAATGTCTTCTGTCTGGGTTTAGTTTCTGGGTGGAAAAGGTCTCCTGTCCCTCCCCCCACCCCCCTATCTCTAAGAAGCCTCTACTTTTACTCTTGATGCTGTTTCAGTGGTTAAGGGCAAGGGGAAAAGCAGTCTCTCTCCTTGCTTTGTATGCATACTTTCCACACAAAGACCATTGCCATGTTCTGTTCAAAAGGATGAACTTGTAGATCCTCAGTGTTTCTTTGACCAGATTGGTTAGACAATCACATGTGTTATTTCTTAAGCTATGGGGATGCCCCATTTCAGATCTGCAAGGATCGATGCATATTTATTAACATATACCTATGTTTTGGAGAGAAGCTCTATAATCTCTATTTTTTACAACAAGGGAAGCAGGGCACAGAATAATCAAATGACTTGCTCATAGCAAACTGAAGATTAATTTCAGAACTGAGAAGAAGACAGAGTATGTTCATTTTCTGGAACCCGACAGACAGTTTTAGGGCTTTCCATCCCACTTACATTCCACAAAAATAAATAAATAAAAAAAAAAATCTTCTGAGACAGATTGAGATTTTTTTATGCTTACGTAATGCTTGAGTCAAACCACAGATTCAGCCCAAATTCACGGAAAGCTCCTGTGAGGCAATTCAGAATAGTTCCCAGCCGCCATGCGAATCCCCCCCTGTGGCTGGACTTCACTACCAAGAGCATCTCCACAAGGCAACTAATATCAGCAAAGGCATAAGTCATCCTTACATAAATAAGTAAATACATACAAGGAAATAAAAGCTCACAAGTCTTCTTCTCCTGACTAGAATCCCAGCCACAAACCCACCCTAGGCCATCTTGAACTCCTAAGAGCTTTCACGCCCTTACCTCCTGAGCACTCCAGTATGAGCCCATCCTGCTCCCAGCTGCATACAAGTCAGAGATGGATTGTCACTTCACTGCTAGAAACAACAGCTGTGATTCACAAACTACCTCTGCAAAATTTAAGGAGGCACCTGCTGAGAAGCAAGTGGTTTATCCAAGCCCCACCTTCCTCCTTGCATGAAAGGGAAAGTATGAACAGAGAAGGGGAGTGAGTTTGCTGAGTTTATTTGTTGGCTAAATACCAGAGGTATGTTTTTGGTAAGGCTGTACACACCAAGGTGCCAAGAGTTATCAGCAATTCAAGATAAGAGAGTGATAACACAAAGCACTTATGCATGGATATCTATGTTCTAGCAGCCTCTGTGATGAACAAACCAGAGAAGAAAATAGTAGCTATGTGTAGGCACACAGCACCCCAATCAGCAAACAAAAGTATTGTGAATGAAATAACTTTAGAAGGCCTTTTCTTCAACAAAATTATATTTCTTTTCCTTTTCTTGGAGACAGAGGGGCTGGAGTTGCTGACTGGTAGATGTTTCCCCAATTTAATTTATATATTTGTCAGTGGGATGTACATTTTCCTGTTTTCAGAAGCTTTTCACAAACACTAAACTTCTGAGGAGACCAAGACCAAAAAAACCCCCAAATTCTGCAAATTAAGGCACACATTGATTCATCTTAAATGTTAACATCTTGTTATTTTAAACACAATGCAGTGTCACCCAATTATCATGTATAAATGACACCAAAGTCTTCAAATTTGTGGCAGAAAATTGCACAGCAGCAGATTAATAGCCATTGCATGGGTCCAGCTACTAACATGCCTAGATGTCTGATATGGAACCACCACTTCAGAACTGCAGCAGGTGGTACTATACACTTAGGGTACCCACAGTCTGTCTTCCCCTTCCACCCTCACACATCAGGAAAAAACACAATAAAGAGAGTAATTTCTGACCTTACAACTTTTCACTGAATGAAAATTACTTAAGTAAGCAACCATTTTAGGATTAGGAATCTACCCTCGATAACCTTTCAATTAAAGAGATGCGAAAGCCTCAAAAGAAGTGTGGCCAACAGGTTGAAGGAGGGGATTCTGCCCCTCTACTCTGCTCTTGTGAGACCCCACCTGGAGTGCTGCATCCAGCTCTGGACCCCCCAGCACTGGAAAGATGTGGACCTGTTGAAGCATGTGGAGAGGAGGGACACGAAGATGGTGAGAGGGCAGAAGCACCTGTTAATACCCAGCTATGGAAAAGTATATTTTCCCCTTAGGCAAAAAAAACCCCAAACAAAAAGAACCCCCACAAAAACACACACATAAAACAACACAAAAACAAAAAAAGCACACAGCCCCCCTTCACCCCCCCCAAAAAAAATGCCACAACCAAAAAAAACCCCAAACCCTCAGTAAAACACAATTCTAACCAAGCAACACTGGGAAGCTGTGGTGGTTTGACTTTGGCTGGATTGCAGGTGTCCACCAAAGTCACTTTATCATATGTACCCCCACTCTTTTCAGCTCGTCAGGGGAGGGAAAACTTAAGGAAAGGCAAGTGGATTGAAATAAGGGCAGGGAG